>CANUEX010027822.1:0-31934 GCA_948099535.1 Jatropha multifida | reverse complement strand
AGTTGGCGTGGAGAAGAGAGGAAGAAGATGAGTGAATAGTGTTGCTTTCAAGTAGAAAAGTCAAACTTGACTACTTAAGTTTATGTCAAATGAGTGGCTATGATCAAGTCAAGGTATTCTCATCCAATGGCTCTAAATATTCATCAATAATTCTCTTCCAAATATTATTTAACTCCATCAATTAATTAAATTAACTCCACAAAAATAATTCCTCAATTATTCCTTAATATACTATAGTAGAAAATAATATTCATTAAATGCCTTAATTCACCAAAAATATTCATGCAATATTTTCTACCCACCTAAATCATGCAAACATGCTCCAAAAATATTAAATAAAATATTAGATACACGTAGTAATTTTTTCGAATCGAAATAATACCAAGTTCCAGACCGATGGTACTATTCACAGACTAGTAAATCACTATTATCGACATTAAAAAGACACTAAATAAATAGACTATTACAGTGAAAGCTCTACTTCGATGGTTCAGCTCATGGCAAAGGAGTCGAAGTAAGAGTTTTACTTGAATCCCCATAACGAGAAGTTATCCTGATGTTAAAAGGTTGCAATTTGTAGTAACAAACAGTATGGCAGAGTATGAAGCTTGTCTATTTGGGTTAGAAGCTCTGATCATAGTTACAGCTAAAGAAGTGGAAGTTATCAGTGATTCTAAACTAGTCATCGAGCATGCTGGCCGCAACTAGGAGGTCAAAGAAGACAGGTTGAAATCGTACATCAACTATCTACATATTGTTTTTTAGAAGTTCAAGAGGGTAGTCTTCACACACACCAACAGGGTAAATAACCAAGTACCAGACGCTTTGGCTAATTTAGCATCAGCTTGGGAAGAGATCCCGACAATGCCTAAGAAGCCATTCATGATGTCCTCAAGTAGCATCCCATGTTACGAAGGTGGAAGAATCAAGAAGGTCAAAATAAATGAATGGCCTTAGTTTTATGATGTTCTGTAATGGACGACGAAAGGAATTCTTTCAGAGTCAGCCACCATAGATGACAAAAGGGCTATACAACACTTAGCATTGTCGTTTGCAATCTTGGACAACCAACTATACAAAAGAATGTAGGATGGGGTTTTACTAAGATGTATATCAGAAAAAGAAGCTAAAGGAATCATGGACCAGATCCATACAGGGGTTTGCGGCACCCATATGAACGGTAGAGCACTTGCACAGAAGATTCTTAGATAGGGATTTTATTGGTCAACAATGGAAATGAATTGCATTTCATCTGTGAAAAGGTGTTTTGAATGTCAAATACATGGAAACCTGAGTCACATTCCCCGTCACAATTACATCCTTCCATTTTGTCATGGCCATTCATAGCCTACAGAATAGACATCATTGGCAAGATTTTGCCACTTACTTCCAAGGGGCATGAGTTTGTAGTTATTGCTATAGATTACTTCTCGAGAAGGGTTGAAGCAGAATCTTTCAAGCATATTGGTGCTAAGCAGATGGCCAGATTGATTGAGAAGAATCTGATTTGTAGATATGGGATTCCACATCATGTAGTGACAGATAATGAAAATTCCAGGCAAAAGTGAAAATGTTGTTGGAAGAATATGAAATCGAATACCATAAGTCTTCACCTTATAGCCCACAAGCTAACGGGGCAGTGGAAGCCGCTAATAGGAATATCAAAAAGATCCTAAGAAAGGTGGCAAAGAATCACCGTGATTGGGCCAGCAAGTTATCGTATGCTTTATGGGGATATCAAACTACAGCCAAGTCTGCGAATGGTTCTTTTATTCATAATCGGAAGTTCTTATCAATCTGCACCTGCTTTTATATAATTAGATAGCAACCCCATATTCCCTGGTGTATGGAATGGAAGTCATACTACCAATTGAAATCGAAGTATAGTACTTGTAGGTAGTGATGGAATCCAAGATTTCAAAATGTCAATGGGTCGAGAATCGCTATCAAGAGTTAGCATTCTTAGATGGGAAAAGGCTTGAGGCTCGATTTATGGATTAGTTGTACAATAAGAGAATTGCTAGGCAATTTAATAGGAGGGTTAGGCCGAAACTGTTAAAAGTACGAGATCTAGTTTTGAAGTAGATGATGGCGAATAGTCATGACCCAAGAAAAAAGTTCAAGCGCAATTGGGAAGTCCAGTTTTTTATCAAAAAGGTGTTTTCGAAGGGTGTAGTGAAGCTATCGGACATAAAAGGCAATGAGTTCACCGAACCAGTTAATCTAGATAGCCTAAAGAAATTTTATGTATAGCCCGAAACGTTATGGCCAAGCCCATTAATAAAATTCACCTTTTGTGTCTTTATTAAGTCTAAAGCCTGTTAGGATTAAGTTTGCATTGATATGCAAGTGTGTTAATGCAATTTAATGAAATAGAATAGTAGGAGCTATATCAAACTTTTCAAGCAGAAGAGACAATTTTTTCATAATTGAGTGCATACATCGCATGAAATTACATAAGTTGTTCGACACGTTTCATTAAAATCAGAAATCAAGGGATATACATGCTAGGTCCTAATAAGAGTCTTGTCCTAAACACATCAACCGACTTTGAATTAACATCGAATCCAAAGTAAGCCTATAGCTAAGGTTGATAAAAGTCTGAGGAATAAGTATCGGCCATATCAAGAATGGGGACAATTGTGCGATTGGGCCAAGTGGAAATAAAGTGAGATAGAAATTGCCAGGTAATCAGGCCACCCTTGAATCATGAATAAATGAGAATAGCTTGATGTCGACCATATTGTAACAATTTGACTGGGATAGTAAGCCATAGCCATGGTCAGGCCATTCAGGGGAAAATAGGGCATGTAAGAAGAGAACGTGACTTGTCCTAGATGCCACCATAGACAAGTCAATCTGATTCCTTCAGCAGTGAGATCTTGGAAAATAACAGTCCAATCTTCTAGGGTCACTCTAGTTAAGCGGCAATGATGACGAATGTGTACTCGCAGTCTGTAATTGGGTATCAAATGGTACAGTGGTGCAGCCATCACTTGCAACTTCTCAAAAGCCCACAACTGCAAATGCACAAATAAAATAAAAGAAAAGAAAAGCTCATTAAGTTAAAAACCCACGAGGGTGGCTTAAGCAAAAATTAGAGCAAGTGGAAAAAACTTGTTAAGTTGAAAACCCGCAAGAGCAGCTTAAGCAAAAATTAAAGCATAAGAGGAAAATCTCGTTAAGCCGAAAACTCGCAAGGGCAGCTTAGGAAAAAGTTAAAGCATGCAAAAGATAAAAGAAAATAAAATGCATCTACCTACAATAGAAGCGGGCTTCCAATCGAACTAAGCGCTAAAATGGGATCTCGGATGCATTCTTTTAGCCGTATGAATGTCTCAACCAAAATGAGGGGAAATGCAGTGCATCACCTAGCCATCTGTTTGACTATGTGTACCCACCTAAGGTTGTCATATCCAACAACACTATAGAGTAGCAAATATTGACTGAGAATATAGAAATAGACAAGTGAAGTCCAGAACAGACCAGCATGATCCATGTTCAGTGCACAGTTAACAAGGGGCTACAAGGGCACAACATCGAACCCAGGTTCATATGCTAGGATTTTATAAGCTAGGAAGCTGAAAATAGACAAGATTTGAGAAGCAGGGTCCTCATTTAGCTGGAGCAAAGTCGAATCTCTTCGACCTCTAGCCGTTTTCCTAAAATGATGTTGAATTCTTTAAACAAGCAATAGATCTCAAAGTCAAAGTCATTATGGCAAAATAGATTATCAGCAGGATCGAAGTGGTTGATCAACCACTGCATCAATCCGTGTTGAATCTATAAACCTTATGCAAAAATTGATTCTCAAAATTGATGTTGAAAGTGATTGTAAATATAAAAGTGAGAATTGATCTTGTGGAACTAATATAAACGAAAAAATCACGAGAAACCCTAGTTTTTTTATAGTGACCATTATAAATGGCTTAAAATCATTTCCTTGCTTTAACTGAGAGTGGCATGCAATACCAATACCAATTCAAAAAGTGACACAAATTAGTTTCAAGTTTTACTAATTTAGAATTCAATTACTGATTAATTTTCCTCGTATGGCGGGGCATGTTGGATGAGTTGCTTCCTCACTTGGCTTCAATCAATTCTTCCAGTTGAACTGTCCTATAAACCAATCAATCTTCCCCTCTTCAAATATGTCAATTTTATTGATTATCGATTCTCTTAATTACTTGTTGATGCTACGATTACAATCAATCCCTCTTCCCCTCTATTTGTTTTAACCAGAAATAATACCTACCAATTACTGCCAAGATGAGCTTAAGATGATGAAGAGAGGGCGATACACTTGCTTGCCTTTTTTCCTAGAAATCTTTGCTGCATTTACTCATTTACCTCTATTATTGCATACCATATACCTACCATAACCCTTTTCAAGTAGAGATAATAAGTTATACTGTGGGCCCCATTATATTGAGAAAATAATTTAAAAGCACCTGAATGCATGGGCGAATGAAATGTATATCGGTGCTAAAAAAAATGGCATCATTATGACACGTTAGATTAATATAATCTCCTCATGCTCTCTTAGGCAATTGAAGTCACTCTTCCAATTTGGCAAGGGGTGTAAAAGTAACAAAAATTTCAAATTAAGGAGTTTATTAGGTCCATCGTAAAATTCAGCTTCATAAGTGGTTAAAGTTTGAAAGTTGAGGGGGGGAATCTATAGATTAGTCGAAAATGTTATAGATAAGAAAAAAGGAAAAAGTTGGTAACATTTATACACAATCTGCGAAATTCGAGGGTGAAGTGCGAAGAGTGGGTACTAGGAGAGTAGTGAAATGAAGAAGATGAGAGACGACAATGAAGTGGCGGCAGCGTCGTCGTCAAGCTCTGAAACTCATCAAAACCATAATAGCGGCAAAGAAGATTCCGATCACTCGAATGATCCTTCTTTCGCCGGTGTCAATTTCTCCTCTCGCAATAATTCCTCCAAATACGACTTTGTCAAGGTCATTACTCCACCTTTTATCCTATTTTTCTTTTTTAATTTCCCTGGAAACCGAACAGAGCCTTAATTTTCCGTGATTGGTATTTCATTTTACAGGTAAAGGTGTGGCTTGGAGATCATGCTGATCATTACTACGTTCTTTCCAGATTTTTGCTAAGCAGAATGTTAACTGTCACTAAGGTTTCTACATTTCTCCTATATGGTTGTGATAATTATTTTCCTCTACTCCATATTTTAGCTTATAAATCAGTTTATACTATAGGATTGCCATGTTTAATCAAGAGCAGTAAGCTATTGTTAATGGCAATTGAGGTTTCAGTCTGTCTGTTCTAACATGGGATTGGTTTATTCGTTATGATTTGATTTCAGATTCCAAATCATGTAGCAATTAAAATCTCTCTTGAACTCAAGAAGCTGCTCATAGATAATAGCCTTCTAGACGTGTATGCCACTTCCCCTTTATTTTTGTTGCCCTTATTTCTTAAGCATAATGTTACGCTTTGTTTGGATGAAGGGAGGGTGGGATCATTAAAGTAAGGTATAGTAAAGTATGGTATGAGAAAATATGGTAAATGTCTTTTTTGTGTTTATGGAGAAGGTATGGTATACGAAGGTTTAATAACATTGTTTTGTTTGGTTAGATGGTAGAGGAAGGTAATGTTAAATGTAAATATTATGAAAATATCTTTGTCATGGAAGATTTATAAATATAATTATGGATAATTTTAGAAATTAAATTTTTAACCATGTTTAGACCCCAATTCGGTGTGTTGAAGATTGAGGTGTTTAGATGGATTTTCAACCCCTCAAATAACTTTTAGAAAAAACCATACTCTCAAACTCTCTTCCCAAACAACTTAGTAACCCCCTTTACCTTACTTCACTCTCCAAACCTATCAAATAAGCTCTCCAAATCTTAAGGTTTCTTTGGCATTTTTTCTTTTTTTCTTAAATTTCTTTACATTTATTGAGTGATGTTCAAGTTCTCATATTACTTTTGCAGCTCTCAGTCTGATCTAGAAGCTAACTTATTCAAGGTATGTTCACTTGATTCCTCAACTTTAAAATTCTTAATTGACTATATGGAAGGCATGCATGCCCTTTTCCCAGTTTATTTTTTACGGTTGTTATGGTGTGATTGTGCCAAAATTTAAGAATGTTTCAGAAAAAAATTGGATTTCTTTGATACACCCTTCTTAAAATTCTATGTCCAGCTTATGGAGAGGCGAGGATATGGGGAAGAGTACATAAATCGTTACAAGATGATGACAAGGTAAATAGGCTTTCTAGAGAGACCATTCTCTCACTCGCTCTTTTCTTGTTTTGTTGCCCATGTCAATAACTGGCACATTTACCTGCAATGTCATATTAACAATGGCTGCTCAGAAATAGTTCATTCCTTATTGTGCTTCTTCTAAAAAGGAATCATTGGAGATCCTTTTGTTGATTAGATTGTTGAAAAGTAATTTATTTCCCTCACCGTCTCCTTTTAGATTTCACCATCAAAGAGTGCCTTTGGTAATTCTTGTTTGTGGAACTGCTTGTGTCGGGAAGTCTACCATAGCTACTCAACTTGCCCAAAGGCTGAATTTACCTAATGTCTTGCAGGTTTTGCCTTCCATCTAGTTCTAAAGAACTCAATGTGTTTAATGTTCATTTGGGTTGCATACTGATGTCTTTCTCATGTTTTTCTATTGTTACAGACGGATATGGTCTATGAATTGCTACGAACATCAACAGAGTATGCCATGGACCTATTGATGGCTTTGCAATATCTTCTTCTATGCATTTTTACATCCACTAAAAGTTGTCCACATGGAGCATTTAGAAAATTTATTGCCAAGAGATACTTAGAATATCAAAATATAGAGAAGAAAATGCAATGATGAAGATGTTTTAACAAGGACTCCGTTGGTCAGAAAACCATGATTGAATAAGTACTAAGGCGTTAAGTTACATTGGTTGACACTACATTATTGTTTTAAGCATTCTCTATCTGCCATACTCTGATTTTGCTACTTGTTCCTAATATACTCATGTATTATCACTTCGAGTCCCATGGTTAAAGTGATTGCTATTTACTCGTTTCAGCTAATGTTAGCCATTTTTTTTGGTGTATCACATTAAAATAATTATGTTATTATATCCAATGCAGCGCACCATTGGCATCCACTCCTGTATGGGCACGGGATTTCAAGTCTTCTGAGGAGCTAATTACTGAATTTTGTAGAGAATGCAGAATTGTTCGTAAAGGTGAATCTGTTTGGTTTAACATTATACTTTCTTCATTTTCCTCCTTTACAGATTTTTTTTTTTAATTTTCTTTTTTACTTTCAAGCGTTAGATGTTCATGACAGACATGATTATTTCGGAGCTTATCAAAGATCTTGTCAGCTCTTACTATTATTATTGTGCTTTGCAACTATATTGATTCTTGACTTGTTCATATAATGGTTACTGTGTAGGGTTGGCTGGTGATTTGAAGAAAGCAATGAAAGATGGAAAGCCAATTATAATTGAGGTATAACAGAGATCATGCTATGGTAAGCATTATCATTTTTTTCGTGCTCTTTTGTCTGACCTCTTTCATTTCTCACAATGTTGACAGGGGATACATTTGGATCCAAGCATTTATTTAATGGATGAAGAAAACAAGTCACCTGCTAACACACCAGAAAAAGGCAAGGAAGCAATTCCTGCTTCCATGAAAAATAATGATCCTGCAAGACAGATGGAAAACAATCCTACAATTGTGAGTCGAAGTCATTCTGAAACTAGCAACTCTGCTCTTGCGAATGTGAGTGTAGAAGAGGGAAAATGTGTTGACCAGCTGAATAAAATTTCAGATTCTCAGGAATCTGTTAACACAGAAAGAGGTATTTCTGATAATAAAGGTAGCTCTTGTCCTGGATTTTGATGAAAAGTCCATTGTTCCGTTTAGTCACTTCCAAGGACAGGTGTCTGTTACATCAATGTTGAGTGCACATGCAAAGACTGTAACTTTTAGTTGGCAGTTTTTGTAACTGCTATTTTGTTCATGAAGGTGAAAGTGTTAGGGATGCTGGGACAAGGAGAAATACTGTCAGGAAAGAAAAATCAGGCCCTGAACCAATAATTATACCTATAGTTCTGAAGATGGCTGAATTTGATCATAAGGTTTGTACTTGTACTTTCATCCAATCTAAAATTTATTGAGATCATCTGATGGTTTTGATGCAATTACATGGTGGTAATTCCTTATGTTTCCCTGTTCCCTCATTATTTATCTGTTCTCTGAATTTCATATTTAATCTTTGCTTTCTCAATCTTTTCCTCATGTGCAGGCATTGCTTGAGGAATGGATTGTTACTCGTACGTATAGTGAACCAGTCCAGGTACTGAAGACTGCTAAGAATTTGTTATAATTTATCAAAGTTATAAATTGGGCATTAGTTGGCAAGTTTCATCTGTTTCAATGTGAAGTACATTAAATAGTTAATGGTAAAGGAAACACAGTTCCACATTGCAAGTGCAAGAGTCAAAATAAGAAGAAAGAAACCTATTGTAGATGTGTGCTGCATTTATGTCGTTTCTGGTCAACCATGAAGCCTGACTATGTCTTGAGACAAGTTTGTTCTTTATTTTATATTTTTCCTCATATCCATGTGTTGATTGCTCAATAATCTAAACAAATCAATGAATAGTTTTTTTTTCTTTTTTTTGTGATTTTCTGTTTATACTTCTAAATTGATTTCTTGTTTTTAAGAGCTATTATCATTATTTTTTTCAGGATAAAGATAGGCAAATTACTAATCTAAAAACCATTCAGGACTATCTTTGCTCTTTCAAGTCACAGGTTTGCTCATCTATGTCAGATTTCCTACTGAATAGCATGAAATCATTCCCTTAGCAGAAATTTTTTGCTTATGCTATAAAGAGTGATTTCAATCAACAGAGAAGCGTTTTCTCAGGGTTTTTCTGCAGTTGTATATAGTGGTTATAGATAGAATCATGTAGCTAATTTTGGTATTAAAAGTTGGAGAAATTAGTTTGTGAGGACACTTTTGAAAACTTTGTCGACCACATTGTTCTTGAATCTACCTAGCACATAATAAAAGGAAAACATGAAAAACAGAAAAGAAAATGAATAAAGGAAAACAATAAAGGTTATTCATAGAGTTTCTTGTTCACTTTACATACTTTGGGTTTTAGCTTATGGACATCTTATGGTGGACGATATAAATTGAAGTGAGAACGCGTTAATAAGGCTCATGGATCTGCTTCATGCTTATAATGTTGGCTTTTCCTGTTTTAGAGTTTACAGAATCCAAATCCCTAATTAAGTATACTGTGACATAAAGATCTGTTACTAGGGCTACCAGTATTTTCAAGGAACGATACCAATCTAACAAGTTAACTCAATGAAAAATTGCCATTTGCATATGCATTTCTAGGTTACAACTGTAGGAATATTTTGTTTTGCTATACCAGTCAACTGCGATCCAAATTACAAACATTTAACTAGTTTGAAAGCAATAGAGGTACTTCCTATTATTTGCTTTTTTCCCTTAAACAATTATTTAATTGTATTGGAACAGGGTCTTACTGTTGCCAATATATCAGCAACAACATTCCCTCAAACACTTGATTGGCTGCATGGATATCTTCTTCAGGTAAACTTTTTTAATAAATATTGTCAAATTCTGAATTGAGCCGGCCATTGACTATATGTTGTGCCTAGGGGTGGAAAGCTGAACCATGCCCATTTACCTACCAATACCCACCCTTCAATTAAAGGGATATGGGTGATAAAATGGGTCCTATATATTTTAAAGGGATAATTATTTAGTTCAAGTCTCACGACCAGTTTCTGTTTTAGAGTCTCAACTTTATCTTTTTATCAATTATTTGGAACAGACAATTGTTTTTAGTGAGCATGCTTGGTTTTTAATTTTTACCAAAGAATTACTATTTACTAACTAAATAATATGGGTCATAAAGATCCATTTATTTTCTCTATGTTTTATTTTCTAATTTTTTTGTTGTCTCACATATACTATATATCATGTTTATTTTTTTTAAATAGTAAAAACTTCTTACAATTTTCCATTCTATTCCAAGCAAAATCAACAAAAGATGAGGCACTGCAATAGAAAAATGGACAAAGTTCAGACATTAAATTTATAGTCATCCTTGTTTTAAGTGGGTACTAAATCGGTCAAACCACCTAACCCATTAATATATGGTTGGTAAGAGTTGGCTTTTGTGCATAGTTATTAAACTCCTGATTCAAATTGTAGGATTACACAATCTCATGATCCAAATTTGGTTTTTCAATGTAGATGTCATGTAGAATCCTTTCTTGGGTATAATCATAGTAGGATTGGTTCAGGATCATTAGGATTGCATACAATCAATAACTTAAGATTGTTTCAGGATTGGTATAATCATAGTAGGATCAGTTCAGGTTCATTAGGATTGTATACAATCAGTCATGTAAGGTTGTTTGTGCATTGGGATCCCGAGTACGATTCAAGGTAATTTGCGAAATATTAAAAAAGAATGTTATTTTGCTAAGAATTTAAGATTGAATTATTTGAAATAACTAAAACCAAATATTTAAAGCATGTAAGCAAGTCTGTAAAGGTTGTTAAGAATACAAAAGATAGGGAAAATGGAATAAATGTAATTTGCATATATTTGCCCCATCTTTTTAACTTTAAAAAGTAATTTGCTCTTTAAAGATGATAAACTATATGGTGAATATGAGATAAAGATGATAAAATTTAATTTAATTTAAAAATGTTAACGAAGACAATTATTGTTGTATGTCTAAGAAAGGTGTTGGTTTAGTGATGGATAGAGTATGATATTTTGCTCTTTGAAATTTTATTTTCAGAAACAAAGTTAAAAAATATTTTAATGTCTTGCTACTGCACTTTTATTTATTTAATGTCTAGTTTTATTTTTATTTCTTTTAAAAATATTTAATTCATATAACACTGCATTTTTTTTTTCATTTTAAAAGTTCTATTTTATTAATAGAAAACTTATTCCATGAATACATGAACAACTATATTTTGAATATATCTAAAATAATTTTATAATTGTACTAGGAGAAACAAAATCATCCTAAAGCTATTGAGCTCTCGAATTTATTTATATTTTTCAATATTAGAAGAATTTTTTAAGAAAAATATAAAACTCACATTTAGTATTTTTTTTTATTTCATCATTTTTTTCTATAAAAAAAGTCATTTTTTCGCTTTTAAATTTCTCAAATTTTATCTATAAAGTGATATAATGTTTTAGTAATTTATCAATTAACCTTTTGAATTTCTCATGAATTTTTTACTTAACAGTATAAAAAAAAACTTTTTATTGTGAAGAAAATTAAAAATTGTCAATGTGAAACAATAGTAATTTAAGAAGTTTAAAATGTTTTTTTTTTTTCGGGGGTATAATTACTATCATATATGTTGTTGCAACACAAATAGAGGAAGAAAATTAACCATTAATAGTTTTATACTTATCAAATACATAATAATATATGATAAATAGTAAATCAGTTAAATAAAGTAAAAAATTAATTATTCAAAAAATTTATACTTGTCCATCCATAAGGTTTAACCCTATAAACTCATATTGGGCTTTGTTCATCAAAAAGAAGAGTCAATTTCATAATATTTAAATGGCTAAATTTAAGAATTGAGATATATAATTTATATAAAAAATTGTCAAAAACGACTTCATACCCACCCATATGCCACCCTATTTGTGCCTCCTGAAAATTCAGAACTGCAGTGCAGTGGCACTGCCAAGTGGCAACTGGCAAGGATTTTAGAAGCTGCTGCTGCAAAAATGATACAAATGATTCCTTTCTTCTTTTGCTTTCCAATAAGTCCATTCCTCTCTTGGTCCTTCATTTCTTTACTGCTTAATATGCCAATTCATGCTTTTCTTCTCTCTTTAGTCTTTTGATCTTTCTTTTCTCTTATATTGTATGCCAAAGTAAAAATATTCTACCAAAAATAGAAGCTCATGGGTTTGTTAGTTAGGGTATCTGTCTCACGTCAGTTTATTTTTTACTTTTATTTAGTGCTTCATCTGCTAGAGTCAAACCAAAACTATCTTGCTAAGGATATGGGTTACTGAGTTTACAAAACTCTGGTTAATTTAATCTTTAATTTAATTTTAAATGTTTTTTCCATATCCTAGGGTGTAAAATAGAAGCATTATTCTGATTCCTCAATTCCAGTTGTCTATCATAGTAATAATACATTTTCCTTTGGCTTTATCTGGCATCTGCTATTTCTCACTTAAGTACTTTGCTTTGGTTTCTCTATCCAGTGCATCGAACAAGGCATTTCATCAGTGTCCAGTGAAAATCGTAGGCAGCCAACTGAAAATTAGATATATTATAATTGGTGGCTTGAGGAGAGGCAGGTACAAACTGAACCTTACAGCAATCTTTTTGTAGGCATAGAAACTCATTCAGATTTAAATGTGTAATTGAATTTTTTGAAAGGAGCAAGGTCCTAGGCAAAAGAAAAGAGGAAGAAGAAAAGGAATTATAAATCTTCATGCATTATCCCTTGTCAGCCCATAGCCAATGTATTTGTCCTAGTTGCAACTCTGTATCGTCTTATGCTTACTTGGCATTGAGTAATCTGACTTGCCATTTTGTGCAACACCACATTGGATTCTTTACAGATTGTTACTTGTATGACCTCTCTCTCCTGCACATTGCTAGTTGTTATTTGGCTTGATTGAGTGACCCTAGTCAAATTTAAGAAGATGTTGGTTTTATATGACTACTGATTCATGATGAAATTTATTGACCTTTGTGCATTTTTGGTTTTACAACATTTACCCCGTTACTGAGAATAACTTTCTGGCATTTAATGCAGAAATATTAAAAGAAACTCGATGGCTGTCTATGTGAAAGCTAATGAGAAAGGAGTTCTTTTTTTGCATTTTGATGGACTAAATTTCAGGGTTTGGAAAAGTGCTCACGACAGCAGTTTAAGGTAATTAATGCTATCAAAGTACATTTATATTTTAGTGGTGGTGCAACTCATGGGATAGATTGGGGGAAGTGATGTGCTACTTTCTATTGCCCATGTATATTCTGTAGTCACTGTGTATTTGTAGCTTTGTTATGGTTGATTGTCACAATAAACAGCCATGCTTACTATTTCTAGCCTATGCACACAAATTATGCAGTTATACTTGCACAGTATCTTACCCGATTCATTTCCTTTCTACTTTGAGAAATATTGAACTTCCTTATAATCAAATCTTGTATGCTAGAATGATGGATCATTTGTACTACTGTAATTGTAGAAAGGGATGTTGAGTGGTGATTTTAGTGATTTGATGAATTATAATTACCATTACTTTGAGATGAGATGAAAGATATTTACTATGACACTACTTTAATTATTTGTTTATGTAATACTGAAAATGCTGAATTTATTAAAACTAGGTAATGGTCCGCACTCTGCATGGGTTGTTTTTTACTTTATATTATGCTTTTAGTTTTTAATTTATTTATAATTTATAAATTGTTTAGTATATATGGTTTCAGACTTTTCAAAATTTAGAAAATTAAAATGGTGACTTGAAAAAAAAAGTTATATATATATAATATCTTAATTAATCTAACCATAAAATAAAAGAATAAAGTAAAGAAAATTCAAAAATTAAGATGTAGATAAATAATTATTTTAAGTAATAATTAATTTTTTAAAATAAAATTATTGATGGCATATAGTTGAATTTTAATAATTTAGATAATAAAATTAAAATTTTAAATTATTAGGCATTTAATTTCAATCAGATTAAATAATTAAATAAAATTTTTACATAAAAACACTCATAAGAAATAGATTTTATAAAGATATGTATTCGATTTTAAATTGAAACTCCCGGCGATTTTAAAAGATTTGACGGTGATTTAAAATTATAAAATTTAAATTTTTATAAAGTTATTTTATTTAATGTAAATTTATAAATTGTTGTGTTTAGTAATAAGGGCTGAATTTTTATCTTAGAATAGAGAATCATATTATTAAACATTCCTTAATCAGTCTTGAACCCATTTCTAACTAAAATACTTAATTATGAGTACGATATGACTTCATGTAAAAGTTCAAATTAATTCATTTAATTTAGATTTGGACAATTAATTAGTATAGTTAGTTTTATATAAATAAAATGTTTCAAAAGATTAGACCACTAAAACATATTAAATTAAAATATTATCATAAAATAAAATGAAATTAGAGCCTTATCGAGCTTATTTTAATAGAAATCCTTCGGATGGAGATGCCATATATACATATATAGAGAGAGATCTTCTAGCCAGAGTCTTTCAAAATTTAAATACTAAAATCATAATAAATTTCGAATTGTATGCAATTTATTAAATTGAAAAAAAACAAAAATATATATATATATATATATATATATATATATATATATATATTAATATTATTATAATGATTACTACATGAATTAAAATATAAATAAATAAATATATATATATAAAATAATATGATTAAGAGGCGGTGCTCTCCAATTCAAATGCTGGTTTGGTGCGATTGGGATTCTAGAAGGTTTTCCTTGATTTTTCAATGATTCGGCCACGATTTAAATAGGTTTTTAAGTTTTCTTTTGGTTTGATCACATGTTTGGTGTACAGTGGATTTAGTTGAATCCACATCAACTTCTAGTTATTAAAAAATGGACTCCATATTTGCTGACTCAACATTTCCGCAATTAAAATCGGCCAAAGACACTTAATTGCAAATTTTTGTAAGTACAGACACTCGATTGATATAATTTTCCGTGAAGACACCAAAATAAAAAAAAATTCAGATACCAAAATTATTATTTTCTCCTTTTTATTTAACTTTTGGGGAAGTAGAATCCCAGTTGATTTGGCTAGAGCTTTGCATCATTCTTCGCAGAGCTATAGAAGTAAATTCTCTTCGCAGAGCTATAGAAGTAAATTCTAATTTCGGTAGTTATTTAAAATTATGTATTTCTATATGTAGAATTTATATACCTCTAACCATGTATTAATATGGGTATGCTATCCTAAGAACTGATGAATGTTATAATTATTTATCTAAGTGCATGCATGAACTAGCCCATATTATAGATGTTATGTATAGTAAATAGACCCAATTCATATATTAATTTGAGATATTGAAATTGGGCTAAGGAAATGCAATTATTTGACTTATATAGAAAATGACACGGGCTTATTGTTCTTAAGATCCGTTTGAAATAAATGAATTATGTAATTTAAGTTTATTATGGGTCTCAACGCCTTAAACTTACCTGGACCCTAGCATCGGTTCGACCCACAATTTCGGGTTATGACACAGTCTGAGCTTTATAAATCTAGCTAAAATAATATGTCATTGCATTTAAACTAGTTAATATTCTACTACAGTCCTCTCATGTATTCTAAATATTGTTCAGAATGCATTGTTGGGTATCATTCATCTTGCCAGCAAGAAGAATTTAAAATGGTAAATTGTTACTTTTTGGAAAAGCCGACAAAGTGACCGAACCAAAATTTTTTATTTTTCTATTCATCCTAAAAATTAAAAAAAGATTAATAAACTGAATTAAACTGAATATAAATAGAATCGGTTTTCAAAATATCTTTACTTTATAATTTTTCTTTTTTTGTAAATGGAAAATGAGTATATACATGATAGAAATAAAAGAGAAAAAGATATTTTGTTCTTGGTTCCTATTAAAAATTCCACTCGAGTAGAAGGTTGAAACTTAATTCTTCATTCAGAGAGGAGAGTCTCATTATAAATGGAGAGAGGGAAGAGATAAGAATTAGAATTTTAAATTTTATGAAGGATCTGTTAAATTATCGATTAATTAGAGATTGAAAATTACTTTTTAAAACTAGGTAAAGATCCTCGCATTGCATAGTCACTTTATTACCACCTTATACCTTTTTTGAAGAATAATATTACTCATAAAAAATGATAAATACTTTATTATTAGTAATAGGTGTGATAACCAAAAAGCTTGAATTTTGACATTTTTATCAATTCTAGCAAGTTCTTTTAATTTTATCAATCAATATTGCGTATTTAGTTTTCTGTATTAATTCTAACCTCCGTTTGTTTTATCACAATTTCATGATAATGTGGTAATTATCTCTCACAAGTGGTACTATAATATTCAATCTCAGCGCTAAATCATATATCCACGTATACTAAAAAAAAAGCCTAAACTTTAACGTTTTTATCAAATCTAGTCCATCTTTTTAATTTTATCAATCAATACTGCATACCAATAAATCTCTATCAAATGATTTTGTTACATTGATATTTATTCCATTAAATAGTTTATTAATTATGATGTATAACAAAATTAATAAATTAGAATCCAATTTTACTAAATACTTTTTTAAAAATATTATTTTTAAATATACTAATCAATATAGAATTTAACTACCATATTAGCATGAAATTAATGGAAGACAAATGGATGCTAGAATTGATACATTGATAACATTAAATGAAATGGCTAGAATTGATAAAAAGCCAAAGTTCTGGCTTTTTTTTTATGTAGGAAGTTTTGCCTCATTTGGTATTGGGAACTGTACTAACGTGAAAAGTCTATCTTACCCTTATTTTAGTTCTTTGTAAAGCTTTTAGCGTGAAAGATTCTTAAGATAATTGCAGAAAAAAGTATAGATGAACATTTAATGTGAATAAATTTTGGAAAATGAATTTTTTCTGTCAATTTCCATAAAAAAAAAGAGTGCTCATATAAGCACCGATTAAGGTGGACTTTGAATAGAAAAAAATCATAAAAATTTTAGGTTCATCACATTAAAAGGAATTCTTACGGACTTCGTTGAATATTTAAATGCAATATTTATAGTATATATTTTTAATAACTAAAGGCAGTTAGAAAGTTAAATAAACACAAATTTTCATATTTTCCCACAACTTTTCCGAATAAAGAATAAAAAATAAATTTCTCTCCACAAGTTAAAACATAAACTTCATTTTTGTAATTGTTTATATTCCTTCATTCCAACAAAATATTTAAAACCTTATTGAAGATTGAAACATAATTTAAGGCATGCATTGATATAGGAAGAATAATTGATATATTAAGGGTAAATTAGAAAAAAATGATAAAAAAAATTGATTAAACTACTTTCTTATTTTTGAAAAAAAAAAAGAGTTATTCTTATATAAAAAGAACAGAGGGAGTATTATTTGAGGAAGACTAATGAGCAATTTAGCGTGTTAGATTTATTCTCTACACAATCAAAAAACCACCTCAAAGTTCAAATTTATTAATATTCTTATATGGTGGATCTTTGGAAGGTTTTTCATTTTGAGGCATAAATTCAATTGTTTTTTATTTTTTAGGATGAATATATTTTATGTTATATAAATAAATAAATATTAATGAAATTTTTAATATTCATTTCTTATTTTACAATTAATTTCATAAACTATATCTATCGTAGTTTTTTAATTTTTTAAAGTGAATATATTATTTTCATTTTAATGTTGCATCAACAGTATTATTTTTGGTAATTATAAAGATAACGATTACATAAAATATTAGTTCATAAACATTAATAACTAGGTAAATGCCTACACAATATTTAATGCAAATTGTGCTCCGTTTTGAAAAATTTTTAATTTGCAAGTTTATGCTAAATAAATAATAAAAATAGTTAAAAATTCTTTAGATAAAATGAATTTAAGCTATGCCTATTTAAATTTTCAAGTCTTAAAGTTTACCTTTCACTTACATATAAAAAATATCCTATCATGTTTCAGGATTAGGTAAGTGTAAGGTAAATTTAAAGATGTTATTTTTTAGGATACATTTATACATCAGAAATACCTTAATATGTAGATATAAATAAATATAACTGCATTCAAGAAATACAATCATTCCAACATGGTAGTTCTTAACAATCTTGCTCTCAAAAATAATGTAATATATATCACTCCTTCATTCAAGTAACATAGTCCTCAAGACTCAAGTATCATAAAGATACAAAGGTGAGTTGCAATTCTAATAAATTTTATATAATTCCTTTCAAGTTATATAAGATGAATGAGATGTAATATTTGTGTAATTTATGGATCCATAAGGATCCTTATTTCATCGGTCTGTAATAATTTTTATCTTCATATTGTTATTATTGTTATTATTATTATTATTAATGGTTTGTAATAATTATTATTTTTATTCGATGGACTTGTATAAATTTAAAGGGATTGTGAATATGGAAGAGATAAATGAGTAGAATGTATATTTTTAGAAAACAGGGTTGTTGTTCTTTTCTACCCCTCCTTTGTGGATGTTTATTTCATGTTTTGTGTATGTAATATTTGTGGTAATTAGTATGTATGATATGTTTTCCAAAAAATGCATATAAATTTTTTAATCCTCAATTTAATTAAGCACATTATTAATAAATTGTGAACATATGGACAACTAGGAGACTGGTTTAAACCGGGCGAAATAGGTGCCTAACACCTTTCCATTTTCATACCCAACTCTCAAACTCATCTCTGGTCAAAATCGGATTTATAGATCCCAGAGAATCAATCAATTTGAGAATTTCCCCTAGTTAGGCAGGTGACTCCAAAATAAACCAAATACTTACCAAATTAAGGGAACCATTTTAAAAGTCTAAAAAAAAGAGGGAACCATTTTAAAAGTCTAAAAAAAAGGGAACCATTTTAATGAGGATTAAATAGGTTTGGTAAAAGAATTAATTTTATTAAATAAAATGAATCAAACTCGTTAGATTCAATTTCTCAAATGACTTTTGGGAGAACTATGAAATGGAAGAGAAAAACCATCTTTCTCAGCCTAGTGACTTTGCTAGGGATATTTTTTAAGAAAGTTAACTCCATAAGTTGTCCAATTATTCACAATGTTATTAATTTAGAATTGAGTTTTTTTATCTACTTATAAATTGTCATTCATACATATTATCTCTTCTCAATCTCTTTTTTACCTTAAACCCCTGGGTGATATTAGCGGATGTGATTCTTTCACTCTACTCGATTGTTGGGATCCACCACTAAAACGATTTCTCTTACTTTACTATATAGCATAAATACTGAAATACCGATTGGTGACCATATAAAAAATTACTATAGTATGGAATATACATCGCCCATAAGTTAAGTACGATTTGGTATATCAGAAAAATTGACACAATCCGCTATTACCTTTTGCTTAGACCCAAAGCAAATTGGAGAAAACAACCAAAGCCCATATAGTTGACCTTAGTTCTTTCTTTTAGAAAATACCTTAATAATATTTATTGCTGCATTCATCCAATAAATGTGAGAGATGTCGGTCCAAAATCCCATGTTGATTTATAGGCTCAACCTCTATGTCCTAGGAATAAAAAGAGACTTTTGACCATAAATCGTGTGTGGGAGCTATAAGAATGGAGGTCATGCATTTCCTAATTCTCATTCTCTTTGTTTGCATATAACTTATATGGTTATGTTGTGCCTTATTCATACATTACTTAACTTGTTCTCTTGTAGCCAAATATGAGTACTCTATCACGATCTGGTCCCATTGTTTGAAATGTCAAAAGGGAAAAGACTTAAGAGAAGTGCTCAAATCAAAATAAGCCAAGAAGGTCTTAAGCTTGAGCAAAAAAAAAAAAAAAATCAACCTTTAGATTAATGTATAGAGCTATCTATTTTAAGTTGAATATTCTTTCTATCTCGGTAAAAATTAAAGAAATAACTATAAAAAGAGAGAACAATCTTGATTGTATATAAAAGACCCTGCTCAAACTTTGTTTGAGGCAAAAGGAAAAGGATTCAAAATAAAGGAAAAGAGGCATTCTAAATATTTGGCTATAAATTAAGATGCATTTTGATTCCTGCAATTCTCAAAAGTCTTTCTCTCCTCTTCATTTAGAATGGTCTTGACCGGATAAAGACAGAGTAGAACATTAGTGCATTTCATGATATATTGTTGTATGATTGCAATTTATGTGACATTATCATCTTCATGCATTCATACATTCATCATATTTAACCTTGTAGCCACCGAAGTTCTATATAAGAAATCAAAACCCTCAAAGCTTAAAAATCATGTTGGTTACTATTGACCATGATTTTAACACCAAACTCTAGAAAATTCTATTACAGTTCCAACAACATGAGAATCAGCTCGATCGAATGTCATTTGGTTCTTTAACGGACTCCTGAAAGCCTGAAAACCTAGAAACCAAAGGGGAGGGGCATCTTGGTAATTAGCCAGGGATCAATTGCAAGTACTGCTACCTTCACTGCCATACTTCACATTGGAGGACTTTTTAGACCTTTTTTTTTAATTAAGGATAGAAAAATGAAAGGGGAGAGGATTGAAGACGCTTTTTAGAATGTGAGAGGAAGGTTTAGGGGCAACTAATCCATGACAGTCAGTAGTCATACCTTATGTAAGTAAGTGTTAAGCGATCCCAGAGAAGGCACAATACGTTCTTAGATTCGACATTACCAGTAAAAGCGTTGATTCTAAGCCTCCCCCCCGCCCCCCCCTCTGTAGTCGAAAGATTTTGGAATAGGATTAGTAGCATTACGCCTGAAACTGCCAACCATGTGGGAGTAATGACCCTGGATTGAATTAAAAGAGCTTTTTCGAATCTCTTGCCTTCTTTAATCGTAAAAACCTTTCTTTAGGGTAGCCCGATTCTAATTCCATATGCAGATTAAATATTAAATCAAGACCCCAAAACTTTTTTAGTTCCAGATGATGCAATTTGTTAAATTTGGATTGCGATTACTAACATTCCATGCTGCGATGCATTGCTGATAACATCACCTGTTGTACAGTTAGAGTTGGTTCGTTCTCTTATTTTAGAAGTTAGGGCTAGGGCCAAGCAAGCCTACCTCCATCCATTTATTCCATAGCAAGTAAGTAGCAAGGTTATCCCTTTAGCCTTTAGGACCAACTATAATAAGCTCTCGACTCTAATAGAAAGAAAGGGTAAGCTCTCTGCTATTTTCTTCTAATGCTATATCTATCAAAGTTGGCGAAAGCTTCTTTAACCTTAAACTTGTTATACTGTTTGGATTACTAGAAATACTTTCTTTTTGGGAAATCCCGCTGGCAAAGAAGAAGTAGGCAAGGGCCCTCACAAAAGGTATATCAGCCTCTATCTCCATCTTTATAGATGCAAATATCACCAGTGGACAGCCCAGTTAGAGACACACTTATACATGCCGAAAGGATGTGGTTTACTTATATACTAGTAATCGAATCGATAGCTATATCGAGTGAGAAGCCTAAGAGTAGTGGATGGTATTCCCAGCAAAGCTAACACAGCTTCGAGTAAAGGTCCACAGCCAAAGGCTTAGAATAAATAGTATATAAAGGTCTCTCAAGTGAAACCTTGACTCAGATGCTCTTCCATTAGTTTCCTGTTGAGTGAAGAACTATTAACGATGTGAGGTCTTTTTCATAAGATGGAGCACTCTATTGTCCTTTTTCCATTTTGTATAAAGATCTATTATCTTACTAAGGGAAAAAGAATCTGGCTTGCTCATTTGATGAATTTAAAGAGTATCTTACCCTTAACCTTGAATATACACAGTATTGCTCATTTGCTAGTAACCACTAGTTCTAGAACTGAATAGGCAAAGCTATATGTCACTCTAAGAGGAAAAAAAGAGACTAGTTTGACTAAAAAGAAAGGATACTAGAAAGCAAAAAACTGCCTATCTTAAGCTCACCTGAGAACAAGGAAGGTGGGGAAAGTCAGGATAGAGAGACTGCTCCAGATAGAAGAAAGCACCAAAGAAAGGACTCCTCCATCACCAGGATCTCTGGCGTCAATTTAGGAGTGGCCAGTGCCAACTAGGCCAGCTTAGCCACCCCCTTTGCCTATAAAAGGCACACTCCCCCTCTCATTTCCACACCTCTTATTGCTTGATCGAGTGCTTCTCAAGCATTAATGACTCTCATTCTTATTTGTGCGATTCTACTACCATACAATTCGACTTTGCTCATCTTCCATAGTTAAGTTTAAAGCCCGACTTGGCTCTCAAAAGTCGATCCTTTCGAATTTCAATCACACTTTGACCTTCCTTAGGCCAAGACTACTAGTTAGGTGATTCATTATTAATCAAATCTAGTGATTGATTAATAATTCATTATTTAATAATATTATATAAGATTATAATACGAGTCCTCGTGCCCTTCCTTAGCTTATATTTGCAGGAAGACTTGACGTCCTTAGTCAACCACCCATCATGAAACTCCAATCAGGTCGCGTCACAAGCACGATGGTATAATCACTCAAACTCAGAATTTGTCAACTAGGCCCAGTCCGTCCGGCAAATTATCAACTGCTTTCAGCTCGGTCCGTTAAGTAAACTAAGCCTGGTCCATTTGGTAAACCCTCAAAATCAGTCTTCAAACTAAGCTCGAAATCAGCCGGCACACTAGTAAGCCCTCTCTAATTGTGGCACCTTCAAAAGCCTACCATCTTGATGGATGGTAGAACTTTGTGCACCCTGATCCTCATACAAATGAGGTACGAAGGCATACTTATGGATTTTAACCTAGGTAGCGGGCCCTCGACTGAATTGACCAGTCGAAACTTAAGGGAATGTGTTGCATGACTTAGAACTCCTCGATAATGAGGTTGGAGTTAGGAACCCCTCCGAAATACACAACCTTTATTACATTTGCTTACTTTTAATGCACTATATTCAAGATATTGACATGCATTATGAGTATGCCCATGCATTGATAAACTGACATTCATGCAAAATAATAATTTTTTATTTTCAATTAAACCCAAACTATTGATCCACATGCAAACAAATCAAAAACCTAGTTCCTAAACCCAATGATTCGCGGCTAGTGCATTTTATCCATTGTGGCACACAAAAGGAGTCAATCACGGGGTTTTTACCTTATATTTTCCCAAAAAATAAAAAATAAAGTAAGGTGAAAACTCTAAATACACCACACACAATCAAAGCGCTCCAAAGAGCTAACCAGACATCACTTAAGCGCTAAACGAGCCATAAAACTAATAAAATTGGTAATCATATCAATTAATTAGACAACTAAGATGCATACAGGGTTAAAACTAAAACGAATCGAGAAGGGACCATAGCAGGGTTTCGATCAGTCTCGAATGTTTCTAGTTTCTCCATGACGAACTGACCAATGGGACCATCTGGTCAGACTCCGCCACCACAGATCTTTTTGTCGGTGCCCAGGCTCATAGGCTGGTGACTTTGCTGGGGATCCTTAAACATTTTTCAAACTAAAAAAAATGTAAAAAGAGGATTACCAAGTAGGTTTCAAATCTCCAGTTTGGGTTCAAATGAAATCACCTCGAATACATATGGATGCATCATTTGAGATCTTTTCCCATCATTAGAACTAAGCAAACTGAGTTACTATTATCACTTTGGCACAATCTTCCTTAGAGCTGTCCTAGGTTAAGAAAGCTATTCACTCATCCAGTGCACCACCATTCCTTACAATAGGGTAAAGGGTTTGGCATACCATTCATTCCATTTGATACAACATGATCAAATGACGAGGTACATACTAACTCTAGCAGATGGGACATTCAAACCAATCCACCAAGAGCATATAATGACCCTAGATTTGATCCCTAGGATTATATGTATGTTTCATCATGAAACCATTTTGGCATAACATTCATGTACTCATACATTATATGTTATGGACCAATTGTCTAACCAAACACCAATCCAGTGGTCAACCAAACACCATCCAATGGTAACCAAAACCATCCAGTGGTCACCCAAACACCATCCAGTGGTCAAACCAAACACCAACTACTGGTCATATAAAACCATCCACTGGTAGACCTATACACCAACCAGTGGTAACCTATATACCATCTAGTGGTAATCAAACACTAATTCATACCCGAGGAAGTATACTTGATTTATTACGAAGACCCTCAAACCAGACTTGAGCACCTCAAACTATCCCAAAGCCTCAAACCTAACCTGAGCACATCAAATTACCAGAAAGCCTTATATCAGACCTAAGCACCCTGATTGCCTAAATTGAGTGCAATGCCCAAGCCATGCCATCAAATCTTGGCTCGTGCATTGCTTCCTTCTATCCAAAAATCCTCAAACCTGACCTAAGCAAATCAAACTACCAAAGCCTCAAAACTAACCTGAGCACCCTTTACCACAAAGCCTCAAACCTAACTTGAGCACCTCAGATCACCAAAAGCCTCAAATTTGACCTGAGCACCTAGACTATAAAAAGCCTCAAAATTGACCTGGGCATCCCAAAATACTAAATTTCTTATATCAGACCTAAGCACCCACATTTCCAAGTTGGGGGCAATGCTTGAGTCATGCCATCAAATCATGGCTCTTGCATTGCTTCCTCCTATCTCAAAAGCCTGATATCTGACCTGAGCACCCTAGACTACAAAAAGCCTTAAAACATACCTGAGCACCTCAAAATAGTAGAAAGCCTTAGATCACACTTAAACACCCTCATTTCCTAAATCGAGGGCAATGCTCAAGTCATGCCATCAAATCTTCACTCGTGTATTACTTCCTTCTATCCAAACAAAGCCTCAAAACTAACCTGAGCACCTTAGATCACCAAAAGCCTCAAAACCTGATCTGAGCACCTTCTAACTCTAATTTGAGCACAGAATCTCTACAACGGATGTGTGTTGATGCCCTTCTTTTGTTTGCTTCTACCAGAGAACAACAACAATAATGGCTCTACCTAACAATTTCAGAGCACTGATGGAAGAGATGTTTCGAGAATAAGAGATCCATTTTTGGACAATTCTAACAGAGTAGAATGCTTCCCTTTAGAACACCATCGCTGCCTAGAGAGACACTATTCTAGGGGAAGTAAGAACCTTAATAACTGCCCACTAAGAATGCCAATACTCCTCCCAACCAAACCAGGGGATATAATGACCAACCCACCATTCCATCCAACGGTAATCAGACTGCCTGAGGGTAGGTTCTTGAGATAAGGGCCACTTCTAATGCTACTGCCATCTTGAGCCTGACAAGGGATGACTCTACCTCTCTGGAGGTTAAGAAAATGATGGAGAAAATGGACTCCTTTGAGAAGTTCTTGAAGAGCATCAAGAGGTACGAAGACTTGATTGGTGTAGACTCTCTCCCACTCTTTTCAGAGGCTAGGTTGCCTGTCAAGTTCAAGATGCCTGCCATGGACAAGTTTGATGGCACCACATGCCCCAAGACTCACCTAAAAATGTATATCGGTGCCCTCACTCCTCTTGGAGTGAACAATGAGCTCCTGGCTCAACTTTTTTAGCAATCTCTCACCTATTTTTTGTTGGTTTGTTGCCTTGGACAATGCCAAGAAGAAAGCCCTGGGATGAGATCTGTAATGCCTTCAACCAGCAGTACCACTATAATGTAGAGGTTGACATTACTAGGAGAGATGTAGAGACTACCAAGCAGGGGGTACGAGAATCCTTCTTTTCCTTTCTCATAAGATGGAGGGGTAAAGCTGCCTAGATGCTTAATCGATCCTTTGAATAGGAACAGATTGACATCATAGTCAAGAACTTGCTCCCTTCTTATTAGAGTCACTTGAGGACCCAGTACCTTCTAGACTTTTGAGCTCTCATTGCCACAACAACTAAAATCGAAGACTTGATAAATTCAGGCAAGATTAAAGAGGATCAAGCTTCTTCCTCCAGATATAAGAATCCACAAACCAATTATCATAAAGTTCCTCCCGTCCCTTAGAAAGGCGATGAGGTGGTCAATCTGACCGGCCAAAGACAACCTCCTCCTCCACCAAGACCAATTGCTCGATCAGACAGACGCAACTTCACCCATCAGGGACCTATGCACAAGACTGATGATTGCAAGACCCTGAGACATAAGATCCAAGACCTAGTGGAATGTAGCCAAATACTCCCTATTTGATCTAGAGCAAACATAAACACTAACCCACTCCCTCATCACCAAAACAACATCGACATGATCCACCAAGAGCTAGATTCTGACTTGGCCTCCTTGATACACCTCATCTGTAACACCCACTGTCGAATCCCGGAGGACCCGACTACGAGCGCCACATTCGATGCTGGAGCACTGTCTTATCTTACTTTATAATTCTAAACCATATATTGGAAGAGGCTAAGTTTTCATAAGGAGGCAAGTAATATAGTTTTTTTTTTAAAAAATAAATTTAAGGAAATTCCTACAAAAAATTCTCAAGAGTTTCCCCTAAAAATGAACCTTGCCTAACAAATGAAGACGAAGCACTTCCAAATATATTTCTCCAAACTCCCATACTCCAAATCAACACAAAAGGATATGCAGCCCTTCTAAATATTCACATCAAACCATCTTAGGTTCTATCATATTATATTACCATTCATTCAAAGAATTAATTGCTAACAATCATACACCTTAAATTCACATAAAGATAAAACTTCTTAATTAATCACAAATCTCATTAATTTACAAACTCAATATATACAAGTTCTTTAGTGTTACTATACATGCTATAATACATCTTAGCACATATCCTACCCAAAAATAGAGTTCCTTCTCTGATGCTACGCCTTTGGTCTTCAGGTAGCACCCACTGCTCTAATCCTGTGCATGACAAAAATCAACGCGCTGAGTATATCACTCAGTAGTGCTAAATAATTTATTAATAAAATAGTAAAGGTTGCATAAGCAACAAACTTAAAATATAACTTAAAATACTTAAATCAAATATAAAAATACCAAAGTGTACAAATCAAATTAAATATTTCGAAAATCATAAATAAATTCATTCTTAAAATAAATTCATACTTTGACAAATTTAATAAAAATTCTATAAATACCATATATTTCCATTTTCCTTTATAATAAAATAGAATTTATTCTTAGTTGAGGGGCTCATACGTATACTGAGAAAAATATAATCAGATTCGATTACGTAGATACAGATTTGGCCAGTGAAAGTGCCACCCAATAATTGGCCTATGAAAGTGCCACCGGATAATAAGTCTGTCCGCTTATTTAGAAAGGCATCTAGAGCCTAGCATATGATCATAGCACATAATATAACAGAAAGGCATCAAAGTCGAGCATGCTCATAACCAGAATAAATCTCATCTTACCATATTTCAACCATACATACTTGAGCCTAAAACAAAACCATTTCTTTATAAATAATCTTATTTCATATGCAAGATTCCTTAGCAAAACATTTCATAACTTAATACTTATTATTTCAAAATTTACTTAACTTACAACTTGTAAACATTCATCAAAACCTACTTATGTCACAGAGAAAAATCATACTTTAATAATAAACATATATATATAGCTTAAAATACTTAAAAGCCACCATCTAGAAAAACAAAAGCATGCCTTACCACCCTAGGGTGGTTCGACCTCTTTGTGTCAACAAAGGGGAAGGAGTTTCCTTTCCACCAAATACCACATTTCAAGCTAAAAAGACTTAGTTAAAGCAGTAAAACCTTTACTGAAACACATTTAGACTTAAAAACTCATTTGTACACATCTTAAGCTTTCTTTAAGTCTTGAAAAATTCTTAAACATTAAAGTACAAAGTGGAGGCTTAAACCACCTTTGATTTACTTATCAATTAACTCATTAAAGTCCAAATCAAGCATAAAAATCAAAGAAAACTCAAGGCCTTTTCACCAATCAAGGTTCGGCCTCTCTTACTAATGAAAGGGGAAGATGATTTCTTTTCAAAATAACCACATTCAAGAACAAATTAAAATCAAAATAAAACAAAAGCATGAAACAAAAACTCAACACCTTCCTCCTAAGGAGGTTTGGCCACTCTTGGATTAAGGGGATAGAGATGTTCCTCTTCCCATTCTAGCATTCTATCATGCTTAGATTTCATGGAAAATCATATAAAAGCAACCAAATAACCAATTCCCCAACAAAATCACAAAAACTTCAAAATTCATTCAAAACCTAAAAATTGAAAACTTAAAGAAAATGAAAGGGGAAGGAAGATATTATTGCACTAACTTTCAAAAGAAGCTTGAATAAGCATAGAAAGCTCTACTCCTTAGCTTTCTCCTTTCCTTTAGAGGATGGTTCACCCACCTCTTCAAAGTAGCAAAAATCATGAATTAAAATCAAGAAAATAACAAAGAAATAGATGGAGCATGATTTAATGCACCAATTACATGTCAAAGCTATGAATTTCACTTATTAATTTACAAAATCCAAGAATCACAACTTGTTTGTAGAGATTCTCCAAATTTCCTTGATTCAAGTCACCAAATATCACTTCTTTAGCTTAGTTCTTAAGGATTAATTACTAATTCAAGGTTTAACTTAAGTGATTTGGTGTAGTTTGTGAGTAGAGAAAATGAGAGAAAATGGAGGAGAGAAAGAGAGAGAAAGTGGTGTGACAATGGGGAGAAGAAGAAGAAGAAGAAGAAGAAGATGGAGTTGGATAAGCTTTGTTGACCAAGTCAACAAAACTAATGTTGCTAATTCACCACCTTTTGACAAGTGTAAGGCTTAGATCAAGTCAAGGCATTCTAAGTTAAAGGCTTTAAATATTCACCAAATAATTCTCCTTTAATTATTATTTAACTCCAGCAATTTATTAAATTAACTCCATGATAATAATTCCTCAATTATTCCTTAATATACTACACTAGAAAACACTATTCATTAAATACTTAATTTCTCCAAAAATATTCATGAGACACTTTCTATCCATCTAAACCATGCAAACATGCTCAAAAAATATTAAATAAAATATTAGACATGCATAGTAATTTAATAATACTAAGTTCCAGACCGATGGTACTATTCACAGACCGGTAAATCACTATTACCGAAACTGAAAAACGACACTGAAAATGGACTGTTACACCATCATAGACGACTCATGTTGCGTTATAAACTTGAATGACATGCTTGAGGAAATCAACGCCATCACAGGAGTGCGAGAAAATACCATCTCCTTCTCCCAAAGCTTTGCCCAATCCAGCCACCTTGGCCAAAGATATGCCAGTTCAGTTCTAGACCCCAGCTTGAGAACTTGATTTTGGAACACTTGAAGAAAACCAAGGCCAACATTTCTATATGGGGGTTGATTCAGTCTTCCTTCGTGCACTACTAAGCTTTGAACAAAGCTATGAATCAGTGTCAGACAACTGCTGATATCACCTTAGAAGCTTTGATGGCTTCCATCATGAGAAACCCTCTATCATTAGCTGTCTATTTTTCTAACCATGAGATCCCTATTGGACGAGATCACAACCATGCTCTTTATGTCACAGACCAAGCCAGGGATAAGACAGTGCCTATGGTTCTGGTAGACAATGGGTCATCACTGAATGTCTGTCCTCTGAAAGTGGCCAGTTGTCTAAGTCTAACTGCTAAAGACTTCATGGCTCCTGATCAGATAGTGAGGGCATATGAAAACACCAAACGAGAAGTATTAGGCATGGCTGAGCTAGAGGTCATAACCGGGCCCGTAGTTATGACTATCCCCTTCCAGGTAGTCGACATCCCGGCTTGCTTCAACCTCCTTTTAGGAAGACCATGGATTCATAAGGCTAAGGTAGTAGCCTCCTCCTTGCATCAAAAATTGAAGTTCCCCCATGGAAATGCAATGGTAACAATTAAAGGGGACTTGGCAGGAAAAATAAAAAATTCCCTCTTTGGCCCCATTATTTGAGATTTAGCTTGAACCTGCAGTCTACCTGTTGTCAAGGTTCTCCTTTCATTTGGTCCAGTTTATTGAGGCAGAGCCGGGTAAAGAAATCTTTCCAATGGACTTTAATCCCCATGGTAGCTAACATGTAAAAAACCATATGCCATTTTTCCAAGAATGGGACTACGTCGGAACCAGCAAGGTACAACCTCTTTTTTTGACTATTCGATTGCTGAATGTCCTTTTGGTCTTGGATTCAAGTCGACAGATGAAGACCAAGAGGAGGCAAAAGCTGCCAAGCAGAAGGCAAAAATGAGAGGTGAGAGAAGGGATATTCTGATGCGCCTATAATTTAAAACCCTCAATGGTTACTTCATTAAAGAAGGGGAATCGAAACCCTATTATTTCTTTCAAGAATCATGGTATTGCTCCTTAACCAAGAAACCCTCAACTTGCTTCTATGGTTGATGCCAGCTTCGGCTGGGTCATCAAACCCCTAAATATTCAAATTCACTAACAATTAGCCTACTACTATAATTTCAAGCTTGTCGATGGTAAGCCATGGTACTGGGATATTCAGACCTGGTTGGAAAAGCAAGAATACCCAGAAGGTGCCTCTAAATCTACAAGAGGACCCTTCAGGAGTTATCAAAGAGTTACTTCCTACAAGGATGGTATCATGTACAAATAGACATGGAACCTAAATATTTCATAAAATAATTTTAGTTGGATAGTTTTCTAATTTTATTGTTATTTTAATTTTTTACAATTTATTGAATTTTAATTCTTTGATTTTAGTTTTATTAATAATTATTTGTGCTTGTTAAATTTCTAGCATTTAATTATCAGAATCTTAATCAATGATATTGTTAATGAGTATTTGACAAACTAAAAAAAAAAGACAACTCACAAATGATTATTTGTACATGTTATTAATTAGTAGTGTTTAATTATTAAAGATAAAATTTATAATAATTGAGAATAATTTATTTGGTATTTAGTACAAATATATGAAAACAAAATTTGGAAGTAGAAGAATATTCTGTTGACTACTAGATTTGGTTAGGATAAAATTATTGGTGTTTGGTGATTTAGAAGGTTAATTGAAGATTAAGATAAAAATTTGTTAATAATTAAGAATGTTATTTGTAGTTAAGGTTAATGTAACACCCTAGATGTATGAAAGTCTTATACTCCAAATATTTTGTAAATTAAGTAAATAAGTAATAAAGAAATATTTTATATGACCTATTAAAACCATAAATCAAAGGACTCATCCTACAATTTAAAGGAAAGAAGGGCAAGTGTATAGGTAAGTTTACTTACAAATCATATGACTCATCTACAAATCAAATGACTCACCTATAAACCAAAGGGCTCATTCTACACTTTAAAGGAAAGAAGGGAAAGTGTATAGGTAAGTTTACCTACAAATCAAAGGACTCATCTACTACTCAAAGGACACATTTACAAATCAAAGGACTCATCTACTACTCAAAGGACTCACGTAAAAGTCAAAATCCTACACTATAAAATAAAGGAAAGAAGGGCAAGAGGTAAGTCACCCCCTTAGCAAAAAGAAAATAAGTGTATTAGGAGATAAAACTCATTTCTCCACCTCCAACAAAATTCATAACCATAGCCTTCTTTCCCTTCTCATTTCTATTGATCTTCAATGTGCCATAGCTTATTTAACAATTGATGATAAGTGTTTACAAGTGTTCTAAAGGAAGAACTAAACGAAACAAGTGATAGGAAGGAAGAGAAAACAAGAGGAATTAAGAGAGGACAAGGATTACTACAAATAATTTTGAAATTGTAAGAGATCGAAAGAAGTCAAATACTCGAGTTTAAGGTGAGTTATGGTGTTTAACCCCTTCTTTCTGGGTGTTTAAATTGTTTGATTTAATTCATGATTGCTAAAGTGCTTGAAACAATTTATTCAGTTACTTATTATCATTAATTTTGAAATTATTGCAATTGCAATATGAAATTGTGAATATGAGAATCTTATTGATTATTGTGTTTGATTCTGATTGTGCCATGATATTATTTGGGCTAATGACAGAACCCAACCTTGATGGGGGTTACACCTATAACGCCCTAATTTTTGAAACTTAGTGATGCGGAAACCCCAAGATTAGCATGCAATCTGAATTCCAGCAAGCAATTCAAGCAAGAACACTAACCAAAGACAATCCCTTCCCTACCAAACCCCCAAACAACAAGGATTGAGAACGTGGATTATAGGGCAGAAACA
>CANUEX010027819.1:0-35800 GCA_948099535.1 Jatropha multifida | reverse complement strand
TATAATGGGCCAACTTGTAGAATATTTTCATGTAATTATGGTGTTGAAATCAGAGATTAGGCTTACTACGGGCCTCGGGGGCCTTAAGCTTACCCAGGTCCTAGTGCCGGTCTGGCCCACGGTTTTGGGTCATGACAAATTCTCATTGGTCAAAATTTACAATTAAATTTTAAATAAAAATTCTTTTAAAAATAAATTAATGGGTTATCTCATGACTAGTCAAAACGTTGAATGCTGCGTAAAAAGTTGTTTGGTAACATAATGTTTGGACTAGCTTTTAGAGGTTAGGATAGCTTTTTGTGAAAAGTTAACTCATGTAAGATTTAGCTTTTAGTGTTTCATGAAACGCTACTCAAACAGCTATCAAAACAACTAATTTTGCTGAATAGACCCTGAATACCAAAATTAACCACAAAAATACTAACATTAACAAATATCAATACCCCAGTTCCATTCACAGCCCCAAAATTCACAGATTGAAAATGGATAGAGAGAAGATGGTGGCTGGGCCGGTGGCAGCGTGGAGGAGTTACGGTTGGGATAGGTCGCACGATAGAGAGAGGGACAGCGATGGCGCGATGCTGCTAGGACCATGGTTGTGGTGGCTCGGTGAAGCTGCTGTAGTTGTGGTGGTGGCTGAACTTCACACAAAGAGAGAGAGAGAGAGAGAGAGAGAGAGAGAGAGAGAGAGAGAGAGAGTGACAAAGAGATCGAGGAAGAGAGAGCTATGCAAGGGGGAGGAGCTAAAGGCTACTGTGGTGGTGGTGCTGGTCTTGCTTATGGTGGTGCGGTGAGAGAGAGAGGATGGCGTGAGAGAGAGAGGGTGTAGCTTGTTAGCGTTAATGGAAGAAGGAGAAAATAAAAAGGAAAGAAGGAAAAGAAAAAAAAACAAATTATCATAAAAAAATAAACCGCCCAACGTAAAATGTTGGGGAAAGAAATAGTAGTTCACAGTAATTATAAAAAAATATCTGTTTTAGATTCAATTCAAATTGATTCGGTCGAATTCAATAATTGGTTCGATTTTTAATTGGTTTAACGATTTTTCAATTGATTTCAGGGCTAATTAAAATGGTTTTCAGTCTCAATAAATATTACATGGCATAATATAACTAGTTAATAATTTACGATTCAATTTAAATGAAAATATTTTGAAATTAAAATTTCAAGGTATTACACCAGTTCATTAAAGAAAGGAACATACACACAAACTCAAGGAACCTAAAAAATAAGTAAAACAGAAATATATAGTTCTAGTTTTTTTCAATTCCATAAACACTTTTCTTTCAAGTCAAACATATTTAGGATATAAAAAAAAATATCAACAAAATTAAAAATGCTTAATCAAAAGGCCATCTATTTATTACAAGGGAGATATAAATCTCTTACTAAATTAAAGTGATAATGGTTATAAATTAAAGTGATAATGGTTATAAATTAATTCAATAACGAAAAAAATAATAAATAAATTTTTAGTAAGAATAAAACTCTTTTAAGAACTCACATATAACAAGAAATAAATTATATTAAAAGAATTACCAATTTGAATTTCAAAAATAATTCTATAAATGCTATAATTTAATTAACTTTGATTTTGATGGACAAAAAAGATAACAAAGTCAATGAATGGAAATTACAAAGCAAATCATGATACCAATATTGGTCACTTAATGAGTTTATTCAAGTATTTTATTTCTCAATTGTTTTAAGTTGCAAATTTAAAATAAATAAATAAGTTAATTAATTAATAGAAAAAATTATATAAAAGAAATGTTATATCCTCTCCAAATAAATCACAATTTTTTCTACAACCATAAAAAAAGAGCAGAGTACACTTTTTTCTTTTTTATTTTATATATATTTATTTAAAAAATAATTTTTAGAAATTATATCCAATCAAATAATAAAATTTAATATTTTTTTTTGTCTTAACCATATGTATCCTAAGCTTACTAGGCTAGAACTAAGTTCTTCTCGCGCCAGGTCGGCCCAAGAGAGGATAAAATGCTCTCTACGAGTATTTATTACATCCATGAGGACTGAACCCTCGACCTCACTTATCACTTAAAGGAGAAGAGTGTTAAACCACTCATCTAAACACTTGTTAGTATAAAATGTAATTTTCAAATTGACTACGACTAAAGATAGTTTAGAATATTCTAAATTTTATTGAGGGCGATATCAAAAATCTCATTATTCTCTCCCTATTTCCACATTAATATATAAATATAGATATAGATGATAGATTATTGCTTTTCTAAGAAATATATTAGGAAAAATAGGTTTATCATATATTTATACAAACATACCTCATGGCGATATCATATACCCCATTATGTTTGTTTCTATTCAACAATTTAATCTATCTCGTCCAAAAAACATACCTCTTACTGTTAAATTTTGCTAGAAAGACGAGAATGCACTTATAAATTTATACTACCCAATCTCCACTATTATTTTCTCATTCCCTGTTGGTTTCATATTTTTTTTTTATTTGAACTTTGCCATATCAAATTCTGTCTCATTTCTTTTACTCACGTAAGCAGTATTTTTCTAAAGAAATCTTGAACTTCTACATTGATCATCCTAGGAATATCAATCTTGTTCAAGTGTCACTCTTTTTAGATTTGCAAAGACGTCATATACCTATCAATTGGGTTGCCTATGAATTCTAGCAGCACTTTTGAAATTGAAAGAGAATTTATGGGAGAAAACTAAAGGTGCGATTTGGATTTAATCAAATGTTAAATGGAGTGTTAGAGGGACTAATCAAATTACTTGTAAAGAAACTTTTGCTCCAGTAAGAGTGAAAGGTACTCATTTTCATGTCTTGCTGTTTTCATGTAGTGTATGAAATCGAGGTAATGGATTTCAAGGTAAAAGCTTTTAAATTTTATAAAACGGCTTAAATTTAGAATAGGTTGCATGTGAATGCCTATTAGGTTTTTAGAGAGACGAGGAAAATTCTGATCTTGCATGCTTTCAGGAAAGGCTCACCTATTTGGGCTAGGGTATAGTTGATTCTGCTTGGTTTTCTAAGGGTTTTGCATGTGAATGCCTGTTTGATTTTTATATTTGGGTGTAATGTCTAATCTTGAAGGTTTGGCTAAGGGATCATTTGAGGGTGGTTGAGCCACCATGACGCCAGCCATACAAGCCTTCTCGGTATAGGTTTAGGCGAGTCATAGTGAGGCTTGGGTCTGAGGATGAGCGGTTGCAGTGGCCGCTGGCACTGATGCCGAATCAGATTTTGAGGAGGTGTGATTGGTATGATATTAAGAGCTTTCTAGTTAGGTCAGCTCGGTTTCAAATGGCTTATTTACTAAGTATGGACCATATCACTTTCCACCCGGGCTACAAGCTAATGAGGCAGATGGGGCATACTCAAGGTTTACCACCGGCAAGTACCCTTTTAGAGGATACACTAATTTTATGTCGGGTTACTGTGGCTATTCTGGATAGTTGGTCTAGGGGAGCACATATGGTTGAGGCTGGAGTTTCTAAGGGAGGACTACTTTTATGAGGCTTGATGGATAGCTGAGCATGGTAATTGGGAGAGAGAGAGCATAGAGCAACTTTGACTCAGGAGATTGATGCTAGACTCTAGGCGATTTCAGAGACGGTCCTAGACTCTATTAGACAGGCTGACTTAGAGGACGCTGACGACACTAGGGACTTACATCCAAGGCACGCGGGTAGATTAACTAAACCTTTGGTGCATGCCGACCTTATTCTAATAAGGTAGGATTTTTATTTTTTTTTATTTTTTGAATAGCTTGAATTTTTGTGAGGCCTTCAAGATAGGTGACTGACCCAAGATATATAGAGGGTTCAATTGACACATTGGACATTTTGACACTTTGGATAGTAGATACAGATAGATGAAATAGACATAAACGATAGAGATCGATGTTTAGATGATAGGGCTTTTGTGATTTGCCTTTTACATAGCTTGTTGATTTGAGATATGTAAAAAAGAAATCATTTTGACACTTTATTTGAAAATAAAATTTAATTTTATCCTTTATGAGATTGTTGCTTCTGAGCCTTAACTTTTGCCTAAATTGCCCTTATGGGTTTTTGGTTTAGCAAGCTGCCCTAACTTTTGCCTAAGCCACCCTTTTGAGTTTTTGACTTAGCAGGCTAATACTAATTTAGCGTAAGCCGCCTGCCCTTTTAGGTTTTTAACTTACCTATATTTATTTTTGTCTGAATTGCCCTTTCCAAGTTTTCAATTCAGCTTTGGATTTTTGATTTTTTTTTCTTTTTTTTGGCACAAAAAATCTACAATTTCATGAAAAGGTGCAAAAAAGGTAAAAATGTATCTTTGTTATTATTATGACCCCACCCATAGGTTGGGCTACTTACATATCCTGTACTTTTAAAAAATATTTTCAAGAGTTAGGTCACCATAGTTCTATTTAACAGTGACATAAAGGAGATAATATTTTTGGTGCTAATGTTTGCATGCAATTAGACAAAGTATCTCTTTAGCTGATTGAAGTTACATGGATCGGTGAACTTATTGCCATCTATATCTAACAAGATGGCATCGATTCCTTAAAGGATTTTCTTTAGTATATAGGGGGCTTGCCCAGTTTAGCCTGAACTTACCCTAGGGATCTTGTACAGCAGCTCTAATTTCCTTAATTACAAAACACCCTTCTTTGAGCTTTCCATCCTGAATTCTTTTGTTAAAGTGCCTAGGCTATTTTCTATTGGTAGCTCTGGATCTAATTGAGAGCTTCTAACCTCTTTTTGTCAATAACATTCGACTAATTATGATAATTCTAATCCCATTTTGCTTTGGGAAACTAGCTTTCTCGCATGACTCTAGTTGATCTAATTTGAACCTCGATAGGGAGGACTGCTTCCGCCTATAGACTATAGTGAGATCGGTTGGCATTCTAATGGATGTTTTATATCTCCATAAAGCAAAATGCAAATGCTCATGCCAATTTTTTTGATTGTGAATCATTTTTTGTAAAATATTCTTGATAGACTTATTTGTTGTTTCAGCTGCTGCATTGGTCTGGAGCCTATATGCTGAAGATTGGCGGTACTAAATCATGTACTTATTCAAGAGAGTTGAAACTTCCTTTTGGAAATAAGACCCATTGTCTGATATAATCTCAAAGGGAATCCCATATCTGCATATGATGTTTGTCTAGATAAATTAAGCCACTTTTCTGGAGTTTCGAACATGATAGCAAGCAACTTCTACCCACTTAGTGAAGTACTCGATTGCTACCAAGATGTACTTATGCTAGTTGGAAGACTTAGGGATGATTCTACCAATCACATTGATTCCCCAAGTCACAAAAGGCCATAGTGTAAAGATAGGATGAAGAGCTATGGGGAGCATCTTTTGGAGCATGGCATAAATCTGACATTTCTAGATGAACTTGGCATAGTATGATCGCATGGTAAGCCAATCATAATCCTAATTGTTGATCTTATGGGTTAGTGTCATTCCATTCATACGAGGGACTTCTTCTTCGCTGTGTACGTATTTGTTGGGCTTCTTCTTCTATTAGCGACTGAGATGTGCCTGATTCCATGTTCTTTTATACAGAATATCATCCTTATATGGGTAGCCTTTTGATAATTCCCTAAGAATCCTCTTGTCAAATTTAGAGGCACCTTTAGGGTATTTTTACTTTTCCAACCATGTCTAAATATCCCAAAAACACTGCTTACCATCAGCGAGATAGAGATTGCAGCAGTAAGTTAGTTGTTGGTGAATTTGAATGTTACAAAGTTGGATGATCATATCTAGACTGACATCAACCATGGAGGTGAGAGTGGGCAGTACATCGACAAATTGATTCTTAGCTAGGGGCAAATAATGAAATGACAGTTCTTTAAATGATTATGCTAACTAGTCGATGCGATGAAGGTAGGGGACCAAGTGCTGCCCTTTGATTTTCCATTTTTTCAAGGCTTGGGAGACTATCAGGATAGATTCCCCATATCCATTAAGTGCTTAGCTTGAAGGCTCAATGTTGTTTGTAATCCAGTAACACATGCTTCATACTTTGTAATCCATGATAGATTCCCCATACCTAAAATGTTAACTTGATATTGAAAGGCAATTGCTTCATGGATGGAGTTGCCATGACTACCCTGGCACTGTAGCCCTAGTAGTTAGCGGCCTCGTCAAAGTACATCTTCCATGTATCTTATTGGATTTGAAGGATACCTTCATCTGTGAATCTAGATGTCTGCTACTTCAACATCCTTGGGAGATACATCTACTAGCACACCACCTTTGATTGCCTTATTTGAAATAAATTTTAGATCAAATGTTCAATAGATGGTGGCCCATTTTACCATCTTACTGTCCATAACTGACCTCTTCATAAGGAATTTCAAGGAGCATGATATGAGTGGTGTAGGAGAATAAGTATTGTTGGAGCTTAGTGTATACCCATGCTAGGGCTAGGCATAGTTGCTTACTATACTTCAATTTGGTGGCCAACATGCTCTTATTCAGATAGTAAATGACATTCTTCTTATGGGAGTTTGATGCTTCTTATGCCAACATCGCCCTTATGGCTTCGTCAGTCATTGATAAATATAGGAGGAGTGGTTACACAGGTCTTGGAGATTAAAGGACTAGAGGGTTGAGTATGTATGCTTTAATATGATTAAAGCCTTTTTGACATTGGTCATCCCAACTTCTTAAAGATCGATCGACATGTGTTTGTTAACTATGAAACAAATTGACTAATGTACTGAGGGCAGCCTAAAAACCCCCGAATCTCCTTTTCTATTTTAAGAGATTGCATCTCTAGGATGGCTTTCGACTTTGATGGATTAATCTCAATCCCTCTCTTGGAGACCATGTAACCTAGGAATATGCTAGATGGAGCTCCAAAGAGACATTTGGCTAGATCGAGCTTTAATTTATAATGATGAAGTCTAGAGAAGAACTGTTCAAGGGCAATTAAATGACTTGGCCTATCCTTAGTATGGACAATCATGTTATCAACATATACCTTTATTTTTCTTGTGCATCAGGTTATAAAATATAGTATTGGTCATCCTCTAGTAGGTGGCACCAGCATTTTTCAATCCAACTAACATCATTCTATAGTAAAATGTACCCTAGTCAGTGATAAATGAAGTCTTCAGCTTATCCAGCGAATTTACTAGTATCTAGTTATACCCTATATATAAGTCTCTAACTGAGATAACATTGGATCCTGTCATTCTGTCAATGCAAAGGCTAATATGGGGCAATGGAAAATCATCCTTAGGGTATGCCTTATTCAGACCCTAGCAAACGATGCAAATTCTAATCTTGTCTTTTTTCTTAGGAACTGACACTATGCTTGCCAACCATGTAGGGTAATCTATGGCCTCAATGAAGTTATTTTCTAATAGTTTGGCTATATTTTCTTTAATTTTAAGGGAAATCTCTAGTTTCTATCTTCGGAGCTTCTGTTTGATTGGTTTAACATGATCATATGTAGGGATCTTGTGGATGGCAATGTCAGGATCTATGCCAGTCATGTCACTGGCCATTGAAAGTAATCTGAATACTGCTGATGAGCTCTGATAACTCCTATTTATAATCACATTCATGCATAATATATGTGTGTTTTGGTCCATTTTCCGTATCGACATTTATTTATTCTTTGTTATTTTTATTTCTTTTTCCTTTTCATTTTCTGTTTTGCCAACAATCTCATTCAGGTAGGAAATAGGGTAACAATAAAGTAGAAAATTTTTAGTAGTAATAAAAGTGTCATGGTCAGCATCTATATTGAGTTAAACAAAAAGATCTCCTAGCTCTGAAAGAGAAGACAAGGAAGACTCAAAAGACTCAGACGACTCTAAACTAGACTTCGACTTAGATTTAGTTTGTGATAGACTCGGGCTTAGGTTCGGCAAGGAGAGTGAACTGCTCTACACTCTCTTCCAAGTGCCAATTCTAAAGGGGTGCTTGGATAGGTTGAATGAGGCTTATGGATCTGCTTCCACTTGATTGGATATCATGCACAGGTCAAAAGAGATGGTTCCATGTTGTCCTCCCAATCTATTTGGAGCTAGAAAAGAGGCTCACAGTCTTCTATAAAGAGCTTCACATAGAAAAAAATTTGAACCAGGGATTAGCTTTTTTCTCAAGGGGCAATACCAAGATTCTTGAAAGAAAAAGGTAAGGTTCCTTTGATAAAATAGCCATTAAGAGTTTTAAAGTATGGGCGCATCTGAATGTCCCTTGATTCACCTCTTTTTTTAGATGTCAACTTGGCTTCCTCTATCTCCTCTCGATCTTCGTCTATCAGCTTGAATCCAAGATCGAAAGCAGGTTCGACAACTGGGTGTTTTGTGAAGGTGGCCATACCCTGCTGGTCTCAACTAAAACCCATATCTAGAAAGTGACATATAACCCTCATCATGTTAGCAACTACAGGGTTACTGTGTGGGTTAAAATTGGTAGGAAAAACCTCTTTACTAAGCTCTACTTCAATAAAATGAACTAAATCAAAGGAGAAGCTGGAAAGGGGGTAAATAGCAGGTTTAGGTTGGATCTCTAGAGGTGGGGCTAATTAAGAGATGTCAAATTTCCCAATCAAGTCCCCTTTGATTATTACTACTACATTCTTGTAAGGGAATTTCAACTTCTAATGTAGAGAGGAGGCTAGTACTTTAGCCTTATGGATCCATAGCCTTTTAAGGACAATGTTAAAGGAAGCAAGGACATCCACGACTTGGAGAGGTACAATCATAACTGTAGGCCTGATAATGACTTCCAGATCAGCTACACCCAAAACTTCTCTTCTTGTATTATCGTATACTGTCACTATTTGATCAGAGGGCATAAAGTCTTTTGCATTTAACCCAAGACAGCTTGCAACCTTGACGAGGCACACATTGAGGGTCGAACCATTATCCATTATAGCCATAGGCACTGTCTGACCCTTAGCTTAGACTGTGACATAAAAAGCATGGTTGTGTGTGATATCCCCTTTTGGGATCTCATGATTAGCAAAATGAATGGCCATGAGAGGGGGTTCCTTATGATGGATGCTACCATTGCCTCAAGGGTTATGTCAGGAGTGATTTGGCATTGGTTCATGGCTTTTACTAAGGCCTGGTGGTGCACAAAAGATGACTGTATCAATCCCTAAATAAAAATATTGGCCTTTGTCTTCTTTATCTATTCCAAGACAAGGTTTTTTGGTTGAGGGCCAAAATTAGAGCTCGAGGATCCTTGGTCGAGGTGGTGAGGTTAGGTAGGGGTTCAGGAGTAGGAGATGGGTATTGTCTCTCACTCTAAGTGATGTCATTTTTCTCCTCAAGTACGTCACTTAGGTCTATGATGCAACATCAGTTGTCAAGAATGGGGTGTATGAGGGTGATTAGGTCGATCAGTGTTTGGCTCTTGGTGTAACATTAGCTTGATGATTCAGAGGGGGTTAGTACTTATCTTCAATCTGTCGAACTGGGAGGATTTGACCATTATCCACAAGGTCTTTGATTTTATAATGGAGGATCTTGCAGTCATCTGTGTCTTGCCCTTTGATGAACGAAACAAAAGGCATTCACATTAAAGTGCTTAGGGATAGGGTTTGGCATAGGTTTGGTTCAAGTTGTTGTATTAGCTTGTTATATAAAACCTTGTGGAAGATAAATGAGAGAGGGACCTCTAGGGCCATAAAGTTACACCTGTCTATTCGGGCAACTAGTCCTGGAGGAGGAGAAAGTTGTTCTTGGCTAGTCAGGTTGGTCACCTCACCGCCTTTCTGAATGAAGGGAGGAATTGCATGGTAATTTGGCTATTGGGGCTTTCTGTACTTGGAGGAGGAAGCTTAATCTTCCTTAATCTGGCCTGACTAAATCAAGTCTTCAATCTTACTAGTAGTAGTTATCAAAGGATGGAAGTCTAGAAGGTACTGTGTCCTTAGATGATTTTGGTAAAAAGGGATCAAGTCCTTGACGATAATGTCGATCTGTTCCTACTCAAAGGTATGGTTAAGCATCTAAGAAGCCTTGCCTCTCCACCTCGTAAAGAATGAGGACAAAGACTTACTGGCCCCTTGTTACTATTGATAAGATGCTCTTGAGGTCAACATCAATAAGATCCTCATACTTCTTAATGCTCTTGAGGAACTTCTCAAAGGATTCCATCTTCTCCATCATCATTTTTAGCTCAGTAGGGGTCCTACTATCTCCAATCTGACTCGAGGTAGCAGTGGCATTAAAAGTAGCCCCAATTTCAAGAATTGACTGTCGTGCAATCTAATCATCATTGGTTGGAGCCATATACTAATCATTAGACCTTTGGTCTGGTTCGAAGGGGTGTTGCCATTCTGGCTGGCATTAAGAAGGGTTCTGACCTCCCCCAAAATAGTTTGCCACTAATTGGTGATGTCATTACATATGGAGTCACTCTGCTCAGTAAGCATAGTCTGAAAATGGACCTCTTGGGCCCAAAATATCTCATCAAGCATAACTCTTAGACCAGTGGGTGGATTAGCAATCATTATTATTATTCTCTGAAATAAGCAAACAAAAGGAGGTATCAATACATAGCTTTTGGTTAGGTTTAAAAGCATGCATCATTAGGGTTTATAACTTAAACCAATGTTTTGGGTTCTAGTGTTTGGTAGCTCAGGTCAATGTTTAAGACCATGGGTAGCTGGCAGAGATAGTAGTGCTCAAATCAGTGTTTGAGTCTTGGATATCTGTTTATGGGTTTAGTGTTTGCTCAGGTTAGTGTTTGAGGCTATAAATTATGTTGTCGACAGTGCCCAGATTAGTAGTTGGGGTTTTGATTAGTGCATTCCCCCCAATTTAAGGTCTATCAAGATGCTTAGGTTAGCATTTGAGGCTAAAGGAGATTGGTAATTTAATGGTGGTACTCAGGTCAATGTATGAGGTTTAGGTAGTAAAGGGTGCTCGGGTGAGGTTTTTGTTATTTAGGGGTGCTCAAATTAGTATTTAAGGCTTTTAAATGGCTCAGGTTAGAGTTTGAGGCTTTTTTTTAGTATTTCGAGGTGCTTGGATGAGGCTTTGGAAGGTAATCCTTATATCATTATTTGAGGTTTTGGTCAAGGCATGGCACCTAGTTTGACTGCTCAGGTTAGTGTTTGAGGCTTTTTGGTAATAGGATGCTCAAGTCATGTTTGAGGCTTTAGGTGATTCAATAGTGCTCAGGTCGATGTTTGAGGCTTAGGGAATAGAAGACAATGCTCAAATCAATAGTTGAGGCTTTGATCGAGCATTGCCCTAGTTTAGGTGCTTAGGTCAAGCTTAAGGCTTTTTAGTAATTTAAGGTGCTCAGGTCAGTGTTTGAGACTTTTTGGTGGGTAAGGGTGCTTAGGTTGGTATTTAAGGATTAGAGAATAGAAGGCAATGCTCAAATCAGTAGTTAAGGCTTTGATTGGGGCATTACCCCTAGTTTGAGCACTCAGGTCGATGTTTAAGGCTTTTGATAATTTGAGGTGCTCAGGTCAGTGTTTGAGACTTAGGTCAGATATATCTCCTCAGGTGGCAATTTGCGTTTAGGTTTAAGCACTGGATTAGTGTTTAGGTTGGACCATAGGTTTGAGTTGACCATCGGTTTAGTGTTTAGGTTGACCGCCAGATTGATGTTTAGGTTGGACCATCGGTTTAGTGCTTAGATTGACCACTAGATTGGTGTTTAGGTTGGACTATGGGTTTAATGTTTAGGTTGACCACCGGATTGGCGTTTAGGTTGGACCATGGGTTTAGTGTTTAGGGATTTCTTATTCCTTGACATGAGATGCTTGAATGCGTGGATGTCATGTCAAAATGGTTTCATGATTTTTGGGTGCATATAATCCTGGGGATCAATTAAGGCCATTATATGCTTTTGGTGGATTAGCTCAAATGTCGCATTTGCTAAAGTTGGAATATACATCGTCATTTGACCATAGTGTATCAAATGGAAAGATTGGTATGCCAAACTTTGTACCCTACCAAAAGGATCAAAAGTGCACAGGATTGGATGAGCATCTTTCTCGACCTGAGGTAGCTCTAAGGAAGCTTACCCCTAAATGATAATAGCAACTCAGTTTGTTTAATTCTAATGACGAGAAATGCTCTCGAATGATGCATTTAAATGTATGCCAAAAGTGATTTATCAATTATACCCAAAACTAGAGATTCAAAGCCTACTTGATAGTCCTCTTACTACATTTTTTAGTTTTAGAAATGTTAAAGTCTCCAGTGAAGTCACCAACTGTGTGCCCCTAATCGGTGCACTGAGAGAAAAGATATTTGAAGGATAAAATCTTTAATTCAGTCAGGCCCATTAGTCGGTTCGTCACAAAAGCTATGAGGAACTCCTTACAATTTCTTTTTTTTATTAATAGCTCGGTTTGGCGATTAAGTAATGTTGGGTTGGCTCTTTGGAGCGTTTTTTACGGTATATGATATCTTAGAGTCATCAATTTGCTTTTGTTTTCGGAGAAAAAATTAGGAAAAAAACCCCAATGTTTTTTGCAATAAGATCCAAATAGTCTGTAGGTGTAAATTAATGTTGAAAAGGGCAAAAGAAAAATGTAGAGAACTTCATCAAATTGAATGCATGAGAAAAAAGATGCAATGGCGCATTTAAATTTAAAGCTCACGCCAACATCAATAACAATAGGTTTTCCAAGATGGCTCAATCTGCTTCTTATTGTTTTAGGTTATCTAATGGAAAATGGACATATATAGTGGAAAGACGCAGAGAGATGAAAAGATCAATGGATAGATAACAAAATTTTAAACTTTTCCATGTTATCAATTGACATATAAATATAAATAAAATATTCAAAAATTTCATGTTTATAATAAACTCTTTTAAATGTCATCCAATTGAAACATAGAAAATAAAAATAAAAACTCAAAATTCCAAAAAAAAAAAAAGGAAAATAGAACAATGAAAGAAAAGAGAATTTGAAAGTTTAGAAATCTTAGAAATCATATACATATGAGAGGTAATAGTAGGATTAGCTGTAATAATCTTAATGAAAGTTTAGAAATCCTAAAATATCCATAGTTATTGAATAATTGATAATAATTTGAGTTTATTAAATAACTTGAATTTATAACGATTGATAAATTATAATTTTTTAATAATTTTTTTTAATTGATTAAACAAGTATATTATTTTATTATTTTAATAATATTTTTTTAAAGGTAATATTATTATTTTAATATATTATTCTAATTAAATTTTCAATCATTCATTATTTACGATATTAATTATTTTAAAAAACAGATCATTATTTTAATTTTAAAATAAATCTTAAAATGAAAAAAAAAATGAAATAAAGAAATACAATTTCACACGTTATATATATATCACTTTTAAAATTTTGAATTTTTTTCTCTTATTTATCACTATTTACCTATATTTATGTTTTTCATGAATTCAAATCAACATTCAACAATATAGTATCATATTATTTAGTTTTTTTTAAAGAATTGAAGTCTAATCTTATAATTAATAATAACTTTTTCATTTTACCATCTATAATTATTTTATTAAATATACTTGACTTTTAATGTTTTCCTATTACATTAAATTAGTTTAAGAAAAATATCATTCGCTTATAATATGAATACTATTAATCATGTCTTAACATTATATAAATATCTAGAGAAATATGAGAGAAAAATTATAATCATACTTAATTCTATATAAAAATAAATTAAAGAGTATAAATGTAGTACCCTAATTTTTAAATAAAGTATTATATTTTAAATATTGTGTAAATTAAGTAAATAAATAATAAAGGAGTATTTTACAAAATATGAAACCTATTTAAAATATTATTGAAATGCAAGAAAATAAGATTTGTAAGGAATATATAAGATCCTAAAACTATTAGATGTGTAATAATATAAATGCATATATATATATATATATCTTAATATGAAAATTCAAAAATTTAAAGGAATAAAACTCTAAATCAAATAAGTTTAAGTAATAAAAATATGAAATGATCAAAAATGGCACCTAGACTACTACTTAACCAAAGTGACTAAATGGGATAAAAGGGAAATTTCATTCATACAAGTGATAGCTTAATATTTGTATAACACATTACATAATTCATCCTTCTAAATTATGAAAATAAGTGTACTGAAGAAGTAACTGTCTTGTCATCTGTTCATATTTTCATTTCAGACGTAGCTTTTTCATTTCATTTTCTTTTCTCCACTATTTGTTAGAAGATAACAAATAATTCAATCTCTAATTAATGAAAGGGAGACATGTGTATTTAAGAAGAGATTATATTTTCATTGATTCACACATTCATTCATATTTGATTTTTTTCCTTTCACATTAATTTATTCCTTTCACATTTTAGTTTCAATCAATCTACCAATTGCTAAAAATCAATCATCATAAAATACCGAGTGAATCATCATCTAAATTAAAAAAAAGGAAGACTAGTGTATTAAAGAAAATACTACAATTTTTTTATTTCACATCTTCATTTCACACTTAGTATTCCCATTTCATTTATTCTCTATAAATATCCTACTTCCCTAAGATCATTTACCACAAAATATTAGAAATATACAAGTGTTCTAAGGAGGGATTAAGCCAACAGGTGATAGGAAGGAAGAGGAAATCATAAGGAAACAAAGAAAGGTATGAAATCCAAAAATTCTAACTTAGATTTTAAATTATATTTTCTAAGTCTTAATCTTTATTTTGATTAATTAAAGTTTATAATTTATTTTTATAACCTACTAAGTAACCATTCAATATGTAGAAATTATTTTTGATAGAAAATAATTAAACATGTAAAAACTAGAAAAATTGTATTATTTTCCAAACTGTCTTAATGAGACTGCTTAAATTCAACTATGTTTTGTTTAAATAAATATGTAAATGAGTTTCAAAACTTATGAAATTTTGCAGAGAGATAGCCTAAGACGTTATTAAGGTTGTGTTAGAAGGAAAAGTATAAGTAATGAAGGAAATTGAAAATATTAATAAAATGAAGGAGACTACTCAGTATTTTAAAGCTGAAAATTTTGGTTTAGTAATTAATTTATTTAAATAGGTTAATGAACTCCAAAATTCATGAAATTTAATATGGGAGTACCTTGAGATGTTAAGAACTACCTGATAAAATTTCAGAATAAATGGATCTGAGAAGATAAATATTTAATTAAATAAACACATACTGCTCATGTGCAGAAAATTTTGTTTTTCATTAGATTTGCACCAAATTGAGAATATTAAAATATGAGTGAATTATCTATGAATATGAGTATATAGTAAATAAACATAAAGCTTAATATGTATAATTTCTATCCCTAAAAATTCATATTTTAAATTTAATAAATAAAAATATTAAGGAACATTGAATATCAATAAAGAACTACAAGCAAACTAAAAGTGAAATATATGTTTAAATGTGAATATAGGTCGAGGATTACTATGGAATCATTTTGAAATATTAAGTGATCAAGAGGAATCAAATTCTCATTTTCAAGGTGAGTTATAGTGTCTACCCTTTCCTTATTGTATTGGAACCTTTGATCAAATACATACCATTACTGGTATTGAAACTATTTATTTATTGCAATATTGAAATTATGAATTCTAAAACCTATGTAGCCTCTATGCCTATTTTGTTTGTACCAAGCCATTTGTTAGCCAATATGATAGAATCCCAGTCTTGATGGGGGTTAAACCATCAGGCTATGTGCACATAGAAATTTGTGATAAAAGGGAGAAGTTACTACCCTAATATGTGAAATGTGTGATAGCACTGGAATATACATAGTGATATGTTTTATTCAGTGTTATATATGTGATTATCTATCATATTAGTAATATCTCATTTGTGACTTTGATCCAAATATTGTGAATCCCTATTGTATTTCATTTGTGATATTGATCTAATTACTATGAAACCCTTTTGATATCTCATTTGTGAGATTGATATGATTAATATGAATTCTTTCATACGAATTTATTTTTTATGAGCTAATAATAGCATTACCATCTGGTATTACTATAAATGTTGAACATTGAAATACTTTATATTGTATACACTATCTATATGACATTATAATCTCATTGAGTTGATGACTCATTTAAGCGTCTGTGGTTTCAGATAGAAGTGATCCTGGTCCGTCAGCTTCTTGATTCCTTCTTCCAACAAGAAGCCTGTGATCAATATAAATATTGATGTTAAATTATATGAACTCTAGTTGCTCCATAGTATCTTGTGGATGATATTAGTATTGGATGTGTGTAAGGTTTATTGTGACAGTATTGGGAGAATAATATGTGTCTATACAGAATGTGAGGAAAATATTCTCAATGATCTTTAAATTTAATAGAAGTAAATAAATTGATTGTGGCCCACTTGAGTAAATATCCAAGATAAGTAATGTACATATTGTGGGTTCTACGGGGTGCTCGGTAGCTTTAAGCTTACCTAGACCTTAGGACCGTCGCACCATTCAAAATTAGGGTGTGACATTACAGGACCGGATCTCAACATGGTAGAAGTAAATTTAGACTCAAAAGCGAGATTCAATGCTACCGATGCAAAGAATTTGGACATATTAAACAAGATTGTCCAAATGAAAACAAAAGGGGGGAGGAATACAATATTGAGTGTAGTTTAGCATTGTATGAAAACGAAATTCTTTGATGTTCAATAAAAAAAATTCTAGTCGAGGCAGAGAAACTTTTTACATGCAGGAAAATTGCAAGCATGGCGAATCTATCCACTTGAATGTGAGATGGAGATTTGTTGACGGTGTCCCATTCAAGTAGGCGCTACACCACCCCATTTAAAGTTTTTCATTTTTTGTTGAAATTTTTTTTTTTTATTGTTTTATTTTATTTTGTTGGTCAAGATAGGTGGGCAATTTAGGTAGTGATCTCACCAATATATTGTTGACTAAGTCGTTTGTTGTATGTATAAATATGTGTGTATATATGCCGTGTTGTAAGGTGTGCAAAAACCAAAAAGAAAACAAAGAAAGAAAGGTTTGGGAGAGTAGGATATATACTCTCAGTCAATTAGTAGGGTATAATTAATTGTGAATATTTTACTTTAGAGTTTTAAAGGGGATTGCATCAGTGAGCTTGGCTTAAACACTGGGTTTGAGAATAGGTTTACTATCGGATTTTGATAGTAAATTTTTTAGATTTATGTGAGGGGTATACAAATATTGTAAGTTGTTTGAGTGGGTATAACTCAAGGAAAATACTACGATATTTGTATGTATTATTTTATTTTTACATAGTAAAAGAATTAGTATTATCGGTGGATGTAGATAATTTGTCGAACCACATTAAAAATATTGTCTCCTATTATTATCTCAGCAATATTTATTTATTTTATCTTGTTGAATTAATTATACGATTATTTAATCATGGAGCTACCGAGTTTCAAATAACAAGTTGTGTAGCAGCGGACATGAGAGCAATTTTTCTCAACAGATTATCCTAGACCCCTCATTAAGAGGCTAGAGATAATACTCCTCACTATTATTCAAGTCATTTGATTGCTTTATTTTTATGGATAAAATAATGCTAGATTTTGTTCATAATACTTTTATATGCTCATGCATGCTTTATATGTTCATGCATTGTATTAGTTGGTCATAAAAAAGTTGTCTTATACAAATCTCATTTTAATCTTAAGCCAAACAACCTAATTCTTTATACCAAAAACCTATTCTCAAATGCTTCTTGTTTTCCAGTTCCAATGCACTTTCCATTGGGTAAATATTCTTGGAGTCAAATCAGGATTTTTTTTTTTTCTCAAGTTTTTCCTTAACAGTTAAACCAGATGCCACGGCTCGTAATCAGATCAAACGGGTTTTATCCGTGTATTTCAAACCCAAATGAGCATTTCATTTCTTTAATTAGAATGGCTGAGACGAAATCTCACATACCTGCAACTGAGAGATTTCCTGAAGTCATAGCTTTTACAGAAGAAAAATCTTCAACAAAACAAGAAAGGAGAAGAGTTAAATAATCAAAGATCAAGCTCAGACCCCTTAAGAAAACAACTTTAATACCTTGTTAACGAAAACAAAGGGAAAAAAAACAAGAAAATGAAGACAGAGATTGCAGCAGAAATTTTTCGTCGTAACACAAAAACAAAAAAGACGGGGAGAGAATGGCTAAATCAAAGAAAACATCTGTAAAAGCAGTATATATATATCTTATCTTAGAAGAAAAATATAATATAACTAGAGATTTTAGCCATAAGTTTAAGCACGAAGTACATCTAACCAACTACTACATCACGTGAGTGAAAACTCGATTGATACACATATATTATAGCTTAATTTAAACCAAAAATACCTAAGAAATGTATTGAAGTATCACAGAAAAATCTTTTCTCCAAAGTTCCAGGAAAATGGCAGTTAAATATCAATAAGTGTTATTCAAAGGGGAGAACTACCCTCATCTATGATATATGAGTTGGTTTGGAAGAATTAAATCTGCAAAAAACACTTAGAGCAGCAAAAAAGAAAAATATTCTATATTGACAATTACACAAATTTAGGAACCACACGTTTTACATATTAACCAGCTTAACAATTGTCATATATTGAACTAAGCAACCATAGAGGAGGATTTTATTGCAGAATAAAAATATAGACCTGTCAAAAGCCTGAAAAATTGCATAAAGATAGTCTCTTTCTCCCTAATCATTTTGCACCTTTAAGTAAATGGTAGAATTATAATGAGTTTTTTCCTGACCATTGTCTATCAGTGAAAATATCTTATTTGGCAAGTAGCAAAATCCATCAGTAGAATTTGAGCCGTATTGAAAAATAGCAGCTTTGCAGGAACAATTCTTTGAACAAGCCATCTTGCAACTCTCCGAATCAACATTTTCAAGGTCTATGCGAAATGAAGAATATGTTGCATCTTTAAGCTCTAAAAAACTTTGATTCTGAGAACCTTCACAAGACAAAGGATTAATTGCAGAACAACCAAGATTAGGCTGCCTATCTTTTATTTGCTTAAAGTAGGTTGTCGAAGGACAACTGCATTGCCCATTTGAACAAATGCCATAATTGCCGCAAACAGTAGGGTAAAAACATTCGTAACCTGGAGCTGAAAGTAAGTCTGCAACTTCTTTCCACCCATTTGCTCCCCATTCATAAAGTCTCAAATGTCCGTCAGGAAAAAACCTCACATACTGAGCTGATGATGCCTCAGGAATTGGAATGAAGATATCTGGTTCATTTGGCTCTGAAGAATTGGCAAACAACGCAAAGCTTCCATTTCGGAGAGTGACATAAGTTGGTTCTTTATTCGTCTTGTTGCCATAAACTGCAAACTCTTCATAGACCTGAGGCGGATTGGACTCAACTGCAGCCAAAAATCCTTCATCAGTGACAGACAGTGAAAGCAAATTTTGCTGAGTCCAATTAGCTGTGGAAACACTAGGAATAAGTTTCTGTCCTGAAACCAATTTTTGGCTTGGAACCAAACAATCAGTTGGGTGATCAAAAGATTGCCAAACTATTGCATTTTCATTATCAAAAAGCACAAGATTGCCTGTATCAGTTAAGTTCAAGCCTGCAACAGACTTGCCACGAGTATTCGTGGACCAAGCAATAGTTCCATCAACATCTTTTAAGACCAAATCTCCATCAGAAGTGAGTTGTAGTGTCGAATTGACACTAACAGGATTGTTTCTGTTGGCTGACCAAACTACTTGAGGAAAACCAATAGCAGGAGAAGTTATATATGAAACACTATTAGTTTGAACAATAAAAATGGCAAAAAGGTAAGAGTTGCAAGTTCCATTGCAAAAGAAACCGCAAGCGAACTTTGGACCAAATGTTCCTCTTAAAAGAATAGCTCTCACTAATGATCCATCAGTGAATTTTACAGAATGGGGAAGAGATGGGCTATTTATCCATGTAGTAGAGAGGTTTGCAGTTGGGTAATCAAAAGATTCGGCATTTGATAAATAAAGAAAATGAGAAGAAACAAGAACAAGAACAAGAAAGCGATAAAGGAGTAAATATGAAGTATAATAAATGCTCATTGCAGACAAATAAACAATGTGTTTATCAGGAGGAGATATATAATAAGCTGAAAGATGCAAATAAATTAAACACTGATATCGTACGAGGTGCTTTAAAGCTTACCATATTTGCAATCTGCATTGCAAATATATATATATACACACTTCAAATCTGAAAGGTGAGGCACCATAGTTTTGAAGGTGAAACCGCAACCCAACACTTCCAGTGGATTATATCATCAACTCAGTCAACTCAACAAATCATAGTCAAATTATGCAATATTTCTTTAGTCATTTTTACTAAATAAAAAAAAACTTGAAATTAAATAGATAAACTAACGATTTGGTCCGTTTATTCTCATGAGATTTTCAAGAAATTAGTGATTTAATTTCAACAGACGAAAGAAGATGCAAACTTAGCATGATAGGGTTGAATCAGTGTTCTGTAGTTATACGGTTTTAGTACCAAATGGTACGTTGAATGTCATAGTCAAAGTATTCCCTTTATGATATTTAAACTAAAATATTTCATAGCATCGCTGGAGGGTAATCAAGATCGGCAGGGTCAGAGGTACCCGCCTTGAAACCGAAAATACTCAGTTTATTGTGCTAAATCGTTAATAAAGCTTTAAACTTTGTAGGTAATTTTAATTAGGGAGAATTACTATTTTGTCCTTGAATTTTCATCAAATACACCAATCAATTCTCCCTTTTTCAACAGTCCTAAATTTTATACCCGTCATAAACAGTAAGTAGTCACTCTGTTTATTTTTTCACCTTTTAGACGTTAAGTGGCTATTAAAAGCCTAAAATACCCTTTTATAATAAAATGGAAAGTATTCTAAAGGTTACAATGGAAAGTCTCAACTAAATTTTTCCCTCCATCAACCATGGCCATGGCTTTTTCCAGCATCCATAGTTGAGGGCTGCAGTAAAACCCCGAAACGAAATACTCTAATTTGTCATCCATGACAGTTCCTATCAATATTGGTGTCATCTCAGTGCTCTTTTTTCAAGAGGTAAACCTTGTCTCTCCTTTTCGCTACTGTGCTATTATTTTTTTTTTCAATAATTTGCTTTTCTTTTCAATAACCGACAAAGGTTACTGTCAACATAACAAATATAGCAACTTAAGTCTTGAAATGATTTCTAAGTTGTTAACTTAAGGCTAGGCACTCGTTCACTATGGATAAGAATCTCCATTACAGTACATCTGGCATGAGAGTATACAGAGTTTAGAGCAACAACAAATAGTAAAAGAACAGGAAAAATATTCTACGCTGATTTACACTACACTGATAGGGGAGTATCACATTTTACAACTCAACCAGTACAACAGTTGTACCTCCTGAAGCAAAACCCACATAAAGATGGCCGTTACATTAAAATGGTATAATAATGTCTAAATAACAACTAAAGGGGGGGCAAGACCTCGCAATTGAATCAGATATTGGACTAAGGATCCTTGCAAGTGTAGCTTAATGCAGAACAAAACTATCCAACTACAAAAAAAGCACAAGAAACCTTTGATACAAAATAGGCGCTCATTAACCATGGCGAGGCAAAAATTCAAAGAATGAATCTCAACTCTTACTAGTGTCCTGGAATTTCTTACTCAACACTCATTCTGATACGATTATACAGGTTTGTTGATGACTGAAGAAATCAGCAAATGCTTTGAATATGAGACCAGCAGCCAGCAGCCAGCAGCCAGCAGCACCCATTGCAAGCTGCTTCAACAAGCAAACCTAAATTTCAGCATTACCTTTTAGGTCTCAAAATTTCAAATTTCAATATATAAATAGAGACTAAACCCTTGTTTTACTGGAATTCATTATAAATCAAATTCTTGTGTTTGGAATGAAAGAAAAAAAGAAAATTTCAATTCTATGTTTTTGAACATAACTCAATCAAATTCTACCAAGACAGGAAGAATTCCCAAAAGAATTTTCTAATTAAAAAATTCAAAGCTTTATGATAGAACTATTAATCGTCCTAGCCTTCTAGAATTATCATCTCAAGGGTATTTTAGGAAATAAAAGCAAGTGAATTTCAATTTTGAATTTATTCTAAACATGAAAAATCCATTGACAAATCAATTCTGCCTATAATTTATTTGTACACTATAAATTCCACATTTTAAATTCATTTATACAAAATAGGGCGTAAAGCATATCTAAACCATGAAAACAGCATGAAAGCATTTCAAGTAAAAAAGCTGATTAGTAGAAATAAGCAGTAACCCAGAACTGCACAGTGAAAATATTCATTCAGGGAACTGTAAGAGGCTTACTCAGGATTTCAAAAGCTCCGAACCGGCTTCATCTTGATCATCCATCTCCTCAAGTATGACATATTTTGCAGCAACATTTGTTGTAGGAGACCCAGATAAGTGATCTTCACTCATTTGATGTTTTTGTAGTTTTTGATATCTGAATAAGCCCAAAATGCAAAGTTAATATCGAAATAATGGTAATATGGATGACCACAGTATATCAGCAAAATTTAGCTTCTATAAAAAACCCATGAAAATGCTTTATTTTCAAATTTCAGTTGCAATTTCATGAGTTATGCTCTTATTTTGAGTTATCTGAGGCAATTCTAACCCTAGAAATGATAATGATTTCTTGGTAGGAGCAAATCATGAATCCTATTAGCGTGATACTAGCAGTTTATTTTTGTTTACTTGCCAGATTAGTTTTGAATCTTAATACTTGATTTCTACAAACTATATCCAGGAATACAAAATTCCTTAGTACAAAAGGTTCAGATCCTTCAGACTACTAAAGGCCAAGAAGAGCAATACAAAAACAAACTTCACTTGAACATGGAGAGAAAATGGATCAAATGTTTGCAAATAACTAATTGTTTCAAAACTATGCTGACCGATGACTTACTTGTACCAGTTGAATAAACTGACGCCCAGCATAATGATGATGAGGCCAACTCCCTTCAACCATGTAAATTTATCATGGAAGTAAAAAACTGCAACCTGAATATGGATGAATTATTAAACAGAAAATTTTAGTGAGTACTAGGCCTTGGTGGCTCCTGAGGAGTAGTTATCACCAAAACTGAAAATCATTAAGGATGGATTTGCTAAAATAAGAGTACTACAGCAAGGATCATTAAGCTTTATGATAACTTAAGTAGTGTAAGAATGCAATTAACATCTTAGCCCAAGAATATACTGCAGGATCAAATAACTGAACTAATGGTAAATCAACAAGGAAAAACAAAAAATCACAGAGTAGCACACAAGCCTCTATTACAAATAAAATGTACTGTCTTACCTCTTCAAAGTACAATAACGATTAATTCATACATGGATGAGAGATAGCTAAAAGATTTCACCGTTAAAACAGGAAAAAGTCAAGCAAGTGAGAACGGGAAATAAAATTTCAAGTGGACCAATATTTTTTGCATGAACTTAGAAAGAGACCGATGATATGGTAACAGCTCATACCAATATGGTGACGGCCTCCTTGACAACACCAGCTATAGTCACTGTGACAGCACTAGTAACTGAAACAAGAATGTATTCCGTTAAAACCTGCAACATAAAAGAATATGTTTTCACATTGTAGTCTTAAACCAAAAAATGTAACTAGGTCAACTTGAATCAAACTAAATAAATCTCAAACTAGTTAGGGTGAGCTAATATGGAATTTTTAACTTCATTTCACTCACTTTAGGGCAACGTCAAAAATATATAAGATAACTTAATATTTTTTCACTACTCCGCCATCATCAAAAGTCTGGCTCTAGCTTTGCTTTCTCCTGAAACTTCAATATTCTAAACTTTTCATACCAGTCCACTGCTAGTCTATGACATATATGTTCAAGTCATCTCAATCTCCTCTCTCTCAGCTATAATGGATGTCACTTCCACCTTTCTAATTAAATACATTCATTTGTTATCTGTTCCATTATCATATTTCAGCACATCCATCTTATTTCTGCCACGCCAACCCTGCATTTGGTTTTTTTCCCTTGATCAATACTTGTCATACACCATGCTTGGTCAAAGAGCAGTCTAATCACACAGAACTCTAAAATGCACCTTGTCTATTTCACCCATCATATCCTACAGCTGACATGCCTCACATCACTTTGTGCACTGAAGCTCAGACATCTGCAATGTGCACACTGTGAGACAATGTAGATGTCTCAATAACTCTTGGCATTTGTTTATCCAAAAGCCAGATATACAATGCCTGGTGCAATCCAACATGATACCATCCTTGACTATCCAAACACTAATGAGTATCCCTTCAATGCCTTTATAAATATATAAGGGGTGCAATTTTCATTCTAGAACTCGTTATAGATTTTCTCTTAAGACTATTTTTGACATGCATATTCTTCAACAAAAAAGGATCATATAAAAGTCTCCTCTTTTTTTCTTTCAATATATCACCAATCATCTAACGAGAAAACTTGCCTATCTTCTTCATCTAAGTAAATTGATTTAAAATCTTCTTCGTACATCAGAAATTCTTAAATTGGAGAGGGATTGTCATGGTTTGATCCCCCTGATAGTTTGCACTGAGAAGCAGGCACTTGACTGCTAGCCTAATGGCGTTCTGCTGCCTCTTAATTTGTGTTTGATTTAAAAAAAATTTAAAAGTGACTCATGAGCTTTTTGAGAACCTTGGGAGCATTAAAATCATATCGATGAAAATTTTATCCTTATTTTTCAAGTTCTAATTAAAATTTGAATCAGTAAGTCAGGTTCATCCTCAAAAGCAAAAACTAAAAGGAAAACATAAAGTGCCAAAAGACAAAGACCCATACCATGAAAAAGGCCAGTGTTCCGCCAAAAAACATCAACAAGCAACTTCGAGCAATGTGCCAAGAACTATTGAAGTAACTACTCGTTTTAAATTCATACCAAGGATCCAACAAAAGAGAAAGAAAAGCAGTTGCTATTGTCATCACAGGAGTCACATAGCTCATCAACATAAGTGGATTTTTCAAACCTGAGAATCAAAACAAAAATAAAAACATTATTAGAGCACAAAAGTCTAAAAATCAAACAAAAGCAGCAATAAGCAACATACTAACTCAGACAAACAGAGAATGCAGTTCTAACAGGGTTAGAGGTTAGGAGTAATTGGATTGAAAACATGAATCAAATAACTTAACCAGCCCTATCAAGTATCATACTCATCAACCACAAGAGTAACAAAGAATGGATAGTCCAAATCAATTTGCCTTACTATATTCTCTTGCTCAAAGAACTTTCATTTTGTTGACCAAAGAGGCAGATTTTCTTTCTTTTTTTCCTTTTCTTGTCAAATAAAGAAACAAGTACAAATAACCCAAAAGGATCATTCAAATCAGTCCTTGCACACACATTTTGACAAGCCAAATAATGTAAATAAATCCAAAGCATTGCAAATTGTTAAAATGATTCTGACAGTACGGTAGGATTAAAAAAAAGCACCTACCATATTCTTCTTTCTTTATGTCATTTTGGATATCCATGCATCACCAAATTGACAAAACAAGTGCCATGGGGGGAAGAAACAAAAACAAAACAGAAAAAGAGTTAGAGAGAAACCAACTCCATTTGTCAATACTAATTAATGTTACAAATATTTTGGGCACCATAACATTAAATAAACAACAATCAGGTCATACCTGCAGAAGAATTTGAGTCATGGACCAGCGGAACCCAGACATAACAGCAGCAAGCATAACAAGTACAAATCCCCAAAACTCAAATTCTGTCTCCTTTGCCACTGGATAGGAAAAACAATTAAAAGCAAAGATAAAAAGGGAAGAAAAAAAGTAATGGAGAAAACAGATGTTTGAGATTTGGAACACAAAAAATCTAAAACAAATTCTAGTAGTGACATCCGTTATGTACTAAAAGATACTCCCTCCTTCTGATAATTTTTATCTCGGTTTGAGTTTGCACACAAATTGAGAAAGTTTAGTTAATATAGTTAAACTACAGCTTTTTTTACTTTGTTTTTTCCTAATATACCCTTATATTAATATTCATTAAAATTAATCCATATTAAATTGTTCTTGAGATTAATCAAATTATAATTAAACATATACTTAAATAGGATTTTCTTTGACAATTAAATGTCAATGATTATATTTTGTTTATATCAATATTTAATTAGTGATAATGTAGTAGTTTGACTGATATATTTATTGAGAAAGAAGCAAATTAAATAAAGGTAAAATTGTAAACTTCAAATATTATTCACTTCAAGAAAAGGAAACAAGACAACAATTTGGGACGGATGGAAAAGGAAAGTAGGAAAAGAATTAGGGATGGAGGGAGTAAGAGACATGAAAACAAATACGTAGCAATCATCATCATATATTTTATATTCACTTAGCACGAGTATTGGACAAAATTGCATATCCAGTGAGACATCCATCCATTATTTACTAAACAACTTGCTTTGCCAAATAGACATGAATTAAACTGTTAAATCTACAAAAACCCTTGTTCCCCTTAAGAGGTTTAGAGTACCCTAATACAAGCAATATGAGTAAACGAGGAACATGCAAGCAAGAAAGTGATTGTGCACAACTAACATGCAAAACCCAATATAAAATGTGCATTGCTTAAACAATAAATAACTCTTATTAACAAATTGGGGAAGTGCCACATGTGATGATATCACATCAACAGTTTTGTACCCCATTACCATTACCATAAAATAAATAATACAGTATTCCTAAACTTGGAGATGGGTTATAGATCTGGTCCTTGTGACAAAAACATACAAGTGTTCTGGGAAATTAGCATAATTAGTTAGCAACAAAGCTTTCAGCAGAAGCTGACATACATATTCATTCGTTAATTTGTCATGGAAATACAAAAGGCCTCTTTATAACTAATGAGCTGAGTTTTGAATGCAAACCAATAAATTTTATTCTGAGTTCCACCAGGATAACCGTTTCATTTACGGTGTAAAGTGGATGATTTATAAGGATTAACGAAAATGCATTGTTAAACAAGCAAATAAAAGAGATTCAAAAGGCAGAACAAAGAAGCTATATGAATTATGATAATCCACCTTATATTTATCCTAATAATTCCTCTGCGCACGCAATGGAAAAGTTCCAGCACTATATGAGTACAAATCATGATGAATTATCTCAATCAGTTAAATATACAATTCGCAACACAACTCAACTACATTTTGCAATCTTCTCAACCCCCAACCCACATACGCACTATGAGATATGTAGCCTATTTTCAAGACATTCAACCCTGTCATTGATCTAACTGAGAAGCTGAAAGTAATAGGTGGAAATGCATACTGAAATAAATAATAAATATTTGAATATTAAATGATGAAGTTGCTTACCTGTCAATAAAATTCCAATTGAGATTACCACAATTATACCTAAAAGTTTAATGCTTGGAGATTCCAACCTTCCAAAAGACAGCACAAATTAAGGAGCAGAAATATAAAGATTGACTCATAAAAAGATCAAGTTAAATCAAAGAGCATGGGGCAGAATATATAATTAAATAAGAACAAAGTGGCAAATAAAATAACACCACATGGCAACATATGCAAAGTAAAAGAGTTCAAAAAACACTTTTTCTTTTCCCTCAATACCTATTTTTTTCACACTTTTCACACTTTCTATGCAAGCCCACCCAAAGAAAAAGTACTTTCGCAAATTGTGGGTGGGCAAACTATTTTTTTATTATCTTTTTCAGGTTTAGCAATAGTTCTCATTGTTATATTTTGTTTTTTTTTTCCAATGGTTTTATTCATTTTTTCCCATATTTTTATTAGTTAAAATATCATTTAAATAATTTTAAAATGATTATTTAATGATTTAGTGAAATCTTTTTTTTTCTTTCTTAATCTGTTCATCATTCCTGAGTTTACAAATAAATAATTTAAAACATGGGTGAGAAGTATTGTAGATATAAGAATGGATAAATGGCATATCATTTGGAGCCAAAGCAATAATTAATTAGGTTCAAAAAACAAAGATGCATTTTGATTTTTTTTTTTAAATTTACACTTTACAGCATGTGCCACAGATAATGCTGCCTTGTTGCAGGCAGCAGAAAATGTCCTCAAAAACAGACCAAGACACGAAAAATAGATGTGTGCAAGTGCATTGTCTGAATTAAAGATAAAAATAAGGCATCTATGAAATTATGTTACATGGGCCTCCAGAAATCTCCAATAAGGATGTACTTGGAAAACATACTTCTGGTGCTCCTTCATTAACTTGACTAATAATAAAAATTGTACCTGCCATCTGTTGACCAGTACAACTAATAGCAACAGTGCAGGTTAATGGACAAGTATGTGCTCATGTGGTCTCTTTTGGTTTCTTTCCCTTGGAATAAAATTTCAGAGAGGACTTCCCAGAGAACAAACATCTTCCTTAAAATTGGTTTAATTTCCATTTGAGACTTTGACTTCTCAAAACATAAAAAATGGAAAAATTAATTCCACAAAACAAATGAAGGAACAGAAAACCTAAATTCTCTATAATCTTAATTTTCTACAAGAACAGGGATAATGAGACATGCAAGTTTTAATATCCCCAATCAATTTACTACTGCAAGAGAAAAACCCTTCAGTTAGAAAGTAGCTATGTCACTACACCACCAGATTTTTATTGAACATGAAATAAATTACCTTCACAATCATCAAGAAGCATGATTATAAAATTAATAGAGCTACTTAAGAACACTGTGAGGGCACATTATTCTTTTTGTTATATGAGCTATAATAAAAGGAGAATAAATGCCAGCTAGAATACTTATATATATATCAATAGCACAGAAATCATGGGATTGGAAAAGGGTTAGCAAGACAAGCACCTGAATGCAAAAGCAAATAGGAGGAGAAATATAGGAGATGCAGATTTACACTGTAGAACAGGGAAAAAAATATTAGTCAATAATTCCAGTATAAGAGAATCTATTCATGAAGAAAGAAAAAGAAAATTCAGATGCTCCAGTATATTCAGTGAGGTAAAAGAGCAGAACCAACCATTGTGGCAAATGTAACTGAGATGAAAACAAGGGATTCATTGCTGAGATTGACATCCAGTGCTGTCCCAAGAGCTGTTGGTACAACTGTGAAAGGGAAATTCCATCTGTTGCATTAGTTGATAGAAAAGTTAATTAAGCAAGTTGTGTATAATTTCACAGCAGAAACTGAAAAGCATGGAAACCATTAGTTAGAAAATTTTAAAATTAATAGAAAGTGAGAAGGTCTAACTTTTTCAAAGCACAAAAAGTTACATATATTAGACCAGAAATAGCAAAAATGAAATATTTGTTAGCTAAGATATGCTTATAAAGTTGATGATAAAATAGCATTTTTATAGTGTCTCAGTATTTTTTTTTTTGTCATCACTTATGTGTATAAAAGTGACATAGTCATGTGAGGACTCTCATAAATGAGAGAAAGAAGCTACTTACACTGAGTTTTACTGAACTAAATCTTTTTTATGGATAAAGCAGTTTTTATTTGCGAAACTAATATGTGCACTGAAACATATTAAATTGGTTGAAGCAGAACAAAGATTTTGATTAAAAAAACCCAGAGGGATGGTTGTTTGTTAAGGCCCTTGACCCAATATGGGAGTGATTGTGTAGGCAAAAAGGAAAAAAGAATTCTACTTCAAGGTTTAATAAGCACAAATAGTGATGAATTCAGGAGTTTTAAGAACCATGAATGAAGAAAATATGGCTGCTTCAAGATTTTTGAGATTCTACATAAAACAAACTTGATTAAGTTTTTAATATAAGATTTTGGTAGACCTATTGTGGCAAGTGAAAAAATAGTCATGAGGAGAAAAAAGAACAGAACATCAATGAAGAATAAGAATCTAATTGTTGTACAAGATTAGATTTCATAAATTTATAAAAAAACCACATTTAGCCAAATCCTTTGTTTTCCAGTCAAACAAGGAAAAGACTTTCCAATGACAAAACACGTCCCAAACTGGTTCGAAGAAGAATATGAATTTTCAGACTCAAAATTACACATCTGAAAAACATGAAAGCATAAACAAACAACAATAACAATGTAGAATCACATTCTTAAGAGGAATAATCATATGAAAGATTTAGTCAATGTCATGATGCAAAATAAGTCACATCAGCAGATTAGTAAAAGCATTTGGATATAGAATTCACAATTCAATTTAACTAAGCCTCACTCGCAAGCTAAGCATATCCAATACATGTTGTATTTCCAGTCCAGTACAAGCACAATCATGATGTCCAGCTATAGCACTTTCCTCTATTACCCAAAACATAAAATAAAACAAAATAATTACTCAACGTTCCCTTCTTCTTTTTAACTATAAAATCCCATGCATGGCTTGTAAATCATAGAATTCGCAAAGAACATAAAGATGATGGGCATTCTTAAACACATCACCTCCCACGTTTACATACAATTCACCTACTGAACCAAAAAAAAAAAAAAAAAAAACCTTTCTTTATCAGAAGGTAGATAATCAAACTAGAATCCAAATAAAATTACTATACAAATAAATCACTCTCATTAATTTAATCAAATATTTGCCACAAGACAATCTAAATGTTATGATCGTTTCAATCATTCCTCTTAGTACACAATTATCCGTCCTAATTGGTGAAGTATAAAAGGTATTGGACAGGGAACCTTGCAAAACCCAGATATAACCATATGTTGTAGACATATTTATATATAGAAAAAATTTAGCTTGTCTCGAATTCAAATTTCTTCATACTTTCATTTACAAAAAAGCATGACCAAACCATTAATAGCTTTCCTCTGAACCTTAAAACCAAATACAGCATTACATTATCGATTGAGGTGTCTCGTACATGCAAGACAACAAAACTGTACTTACCAAGAAAATGTGAACTATACTAACAAAACAACCAATAGAAATCTAAAACTGAATTCATCATATAGTGCATGTGAAACAATATGCAGTCACTATTGATTGTTGTGCAATGAAACCAATGTTTTCAAAACCTGCCTTGTTATTCAAAGTAGAGGAGAGAATCAAGTTCTAGAGGTTAAACTAGGGATTGAAAAAGAGATGAACTCAAATCGAAACAAATTTAAATGAATCAGTAGAATTTATTAATGTTCAAAAGTAAATTATTACAGTATATACAACCAAGTACCAGTATGATTTAATTTTCATCCAAAAAACAACTTCATTTTGTTATTAAAAAATTTTGTAACAAAATTTTAGAGGATGTGATAACAGAGACGGGTGAAGTTTAAAAGAAAATGCTAAGTAAAAAACATGCCCTGCAATTCAGCACCTTTCTGCTTTGGTGGCTGCAATTTTTAATCTGTCATCATTTCAGTGTCATTTTAATTAATACTATTAGAATGCCCATGTAGCACTTCCATGGTGTAAAAGAGTTTATTACAAAAATATCAAATGTTTCCATAACTACATTTACAGAAACATTTAACACCAAAACAAAGTAATGCCAAAAATCATTACATGCATCATAAAATTAACTGTCAATTTTAGTTATTAGTTTATGTTGCTCAAGTGATATAGGAGTGTTATTTAATGACATTAGCCAAAATATCAATAAAAGTAATAGCACATGAAAACTACAGGTACAAAAATGACATCCTAAGAAAAAGCAGATCCTAGGGTAAAAAAAATGCCAAATACTTGTTTTTGGAATTTCTCATAAACATACTATTTCAACAAAAGATAAAATTAAATTGGCTATGATAGCCAGTATGCAAGATAAATTTGATAAAAGTTCCGCCTTGAAAGAAGAAAAGAAAGAGAACTAAATCATTCCTGCAAATGGTTAGTTAAACATATAATCTGAATAAGTCAAAACATCAATGGTTTGTTAAATAGAAGGTGATGTTGCAAATTTGTTTGGGAGTGCAAGTTTGACTCTTATACAATGTAAAATTTTTCAATTGAGGTCAACATGACAAATTGAGAAACTGATATTTTGCCCTTGTTCTGATTGCCCTATCTATTTGAACAGAGAACAGTCACCCATTGCCAACCAATTCAAGCGAGTCAGAGCAGATTTTTTTCTTTTTCAAAGGGAGTTTGAGTTGTAAACCAATTTGACTATTTGTGACTAGAAAATTTCCCAATTGTTATTCAATTTCTTGGCCAATCCCAGTATAACAGTACTGATCTGAATTGCTAGCTCTCCTAAGGGTTTATAAAATCAGTTCAAAAACATCTTCACAAAGAAAAAGTACTCATCACCTTCTGTAATATAAATAGCAGATTCCCCCTCCTACAACGAACTAAATGACTCATGCAAGCACAAGCATCATTGATGACATGGACAAGTACTTCAAAAATTCATAAAAGCCTAGCAAATGATAAGCATATCCACGCAGAGAACCAATCCTCTTACCAATAACCCACAAACAAAGTTCAAAAATAAAATCCTCTAACACAAAATTGAGCCTCGCTTATGTTTCCACCTTGTCTCTAATTATGATCATAATTCAATTGCTGAGTTAAAACAACAAAGCAAAAGATAACATATATGTACAAACCTACCTCTCATAAAATAATCCCTCCATGTCATAGCAACAGTGAGTTGGAATCTATGGGACCAAAACCACATGATAAACTTCGACAAAACAGCTTGCATTCCAAAATGGATTGTATTCATCAGTAATGGAGCAGGGAATTTTCCCAAGTCATCTCCTAGAAGAGTTTTATTATACCTACAGAACCAGCACATGCCACAAGGTAAAAAAATAAAAAATAAAAACAATACACATGCATGACACAAAACGTGAAGATGTGAGCACATCATGATTATTTAAGTAAAAGACGAACTTACAAGGTCAAAAATGTGCTGAAAGTGTACCAAACAAGTATGAAAAACAAAGTCTTCAACACATCCGCAGCAGATACAGGGCTCTTAGACTTCAGCAGCAAGTTTTTATGATTGCCAAAAGAATCAGCAACATTATCACTACTATTTGATGAACGCATCTCACCGGGAGACCCATTTTCAATATCAAATGGCACCAGATTCTCTTTTTCTTTTCCTCTGTTGTGTATATTCATTTCATGATCCATGGTGTGTATATTGAATTCACGATCAAGAGCATGTATATTGATTTCATGATCCATGGTACTACTACCATTCAGGTGCACACTTCTACTCTGGAACTTATTTTTATATCGATATTTATCAGTATCTACAACTCCATTCTCTCTCTTGTCCTGATGAAGCAAAGGCAACTCAAAATCAGAGTCTTCAGCACTTGCGTTAGAATTTTCTAATTGAGGTTCAAGATGAACTTTACCATCTTCATCAAACCAGCGAGAGAACGAAGGGTCTCTATGAATAGGTACACCCTGATTTTCACTAGGATTGTAACTGACTCCTGTGTACTCAGCCTTTTCATTATCGAAACAACTCTCTACCATCTCCCTTTATACACTAACTGAAAGCCATCCGCATACTCCAAGTCAAACCAGTGCAATATATCCAGTGGTGAAACCATTACAATCAAATTTCAATCACTATGGGCATCATTCAAAGCCCATAGATGTGTGCAACATTCAGAACAAAATATTATGAATCCAGATCCCAAAACTGGTAGAAGAACTAACCAACTAAGCAAGAATCAGCCAAGTACAACAGACTGTACGGCAGAGAACAAATTTCAATCCAAACGCTACCTGTTCCAATGACAAGCAACCAAATCTCTCAGAATTCAAGTTCAACTGCCAAGTGAAACAGATTAAATTAATCTAAGGAATGTAGCAACATATGGAACAATTACAACATAATATCCATATATATTTAGGGTTTTCCTCAGTGACCAAACAGAACCTTCAAATAAGAACAAGAAAAAATACAATAAAAGAAACGGAAGTCAAAATCACATGAAGATGAAAGAAAGAAAGAAAAACCTGAAAATTCAAAGATCCGAGGGCTCTCTCCATTTTTGCTTGAACGTTTTTTAAATTTATATGTTGAGGGAGAGAACTGAGATCTAATCTCGAACGAAGACAAAATAGAAAAAAAAATCAATAAATGGGATTTTTTTTTTTTTTAAGTTGGAGCGTTTGGTAAGTGAATCTCGGTTAGAGCCTGTTTGTTGTAAACGTCGACTTAAAGGAAAAAAAAAAGAAAATATCTGTATTTTGCTCTTTGATTTAGTATCACGCCACCGGATTTTTAACATAAAAAAATATTCAATTTTCTCAAGTAATTGCACATCTCTAGTTTTATTTTTTTTTTGAGCCCCTCCCGCGCGTCGTCCATTTGTAATTTATATTAAAAAAATAATTATTTGATCTCTAATATTTATTATAATTATCTAAATAATCTTTAATTTTTATGCAAATATTTAAGAGCACTTATAGATGGCTCCACCCGTTCCGCAGCTCGACAATAAAAAATAGACGAAGTGGGCCATGGAGATTAATAACTCACTTTTACTGTATAACGCAGGGAGCAGGGGCAGTATGTGTATTATTTAGTATTATGGGAAGGGTAAATATGGGAGTTAACTATTGGATGGGAGTTGTTTTTTGAAGTGGATTGTTTGATACGAAGGTAGTGCACTGGGAACTGAAGTGAAATCCCTAAATGTAAGAAACAAATGATATTGCTGGTGACGTTAAGGGAAAAAGTAGAGGGGAATCGGTAATGAAGAATGCATCAGACGAGGGAAAAGAAAGCTGAACTGAAAGTCGATGAATGGCAAACGGAACGAGGTTATGCATGGTTGAAGCATTGAAGAGCAAAGCAAAGTGATAGGAGGAGCAAGACCATCAACAGTAGAAGGTAAACTAAAATAGAAATGTAAGGTTTTTAGCATGTAGAAAAGAGTTGACTGTGTGGTGTCCGCTTATTATTAAAGCAAGCACTACAAGAAAAACGCAAAATAGCGACTGATTTTAGTGACCGATTGTATGCTATCTCTAAAATTACTAAAATAGCGACCACTTAGATACCGATGGCAACCGAAAAAAAAAAGGAAAAATAATATAATTATTTAATAAATATTGCGTCCGATTAGTTTCGAAATAGCGACCGATTTAGCAACTGCGTGGCGACTGATAGCTTATTGGTCGCCAAGTTCCATAGAAAATTTTGGCTTGAGAATTAGCAACCGACTTACGACTAAATTGAGACCGTATTATAAAAAATAAATTTTTTTTTTTAACGCAGAAAATTCATCCATTCCATAGAAAATAGGGATACATCACACCTGATCAAATTAGGATAGAAATACAAGATCAAGAAAGATGAAAGCATTAAGAAGATCTTAAATCCATACGATAATAGCAATGAAAGGAAAAAGTCCAAAGACATCCTTCTATATACCATCATCTCCACCATTATTGGATTTGGAGATTGGATCTTGGAAGGAACTCTTGAAACCCAGATTTGCGCTAGCCAATAGTAAAATGATAGATTATATTTTTATAGTATTTTTAGCTTAGTTTTTATTAGGAATTTTAGTATTTTTAAATTAATTTAATTAATTTTTCATTTAGATTTATTTATATTTTTAGTAAGTTTCCGTGATTCTTGATAAGCTTGATTTGAAAGATTTTTAGTAGGAAAATAGCTAAAGATTGTATCGAAGAAGGTTGGGGCTGAAATTGGAAACCTAATAGCTCAACATGGCCAAATCAGGGGAGTACACGGGTGTCACGACCCAAAACCGTGGGCCGGACCGGCACTAGGACCTAGGTAAGCTTAAGGCACCCGAGGCCCGTAGTAAGCCTAAACTATCACAACTCATCCCTATTATCATTTGACTATTGGAATAGTAATCCCATATTATGAC
>CANUEX010027729.1:0-18984 GCA_948099535.1 Jatropha multifida | reverse complement strand
GGCTCCCTATTATATATATATTATTATTATGGAATTGGCCTGGGGCCAATAGGTGGATTTGTGACATCACTGACTAATTTCCACATGTTGTGAGTATATGAATGTGACTTGTTTGAAGATGCTGTTGTATGTCATGTGCTTGTGAAGTATGGCATTTATTATATTGTGAAAGCATACTGCTTGAATGTGTGGGTTTGCATTATTTATTATTATTCACTGAGTTTAGTGAAACTCACCGCCCTTCCATAAATATTTTTCAGGGAATAGAAGTACTGTTGGTCCATAAGACTCTGCTTCCTTCTTCGCAGACCATCTTTGCCATAGTGGTGGCATGTTCTCTTTTCTTTAGTTACACCTCCATTGGGCTTCTGTTTCTTCTTGTTCTGCTTCTTCTTGGGCTTTTTCTTAGCCTTAGAAGACTGAACTAGAAGTATAGGAGCAGTATCCTTCTTAAGGGCTTCTTCAACAATGGTTAGCATACTAAGCAACTCAGGTAAGGAAGCATCCAACTTATTCATATTAAAATTAAAAATAAAATGTGAATAGCTGGGTGGCAAGGACTGTCAGACTAAGTCGATACTCAACTCATGGTCCATGGCAATGCCCAATTGGACTAATTTTTCAATATAGCCAATCATTTTCAAAACGTGGACACAAATTGAAGAGCCTTCTGCCATCTTACAGTGGAACAATTCCTTGGAGATCTAATACCTCTCAGATCTACCTTGAGAGTCAAACAACTCTCTGAGATGCAAGATGATGGTGCGAGATTCCATATTCTCATGCTGCTTTTGAAATTCAAAACTCATGCTGGCTAACATCAAATATGTCGTCTGCTCATCGTCATCAGTATGACGATTGAAGTTATTCTTTTCTTCTTTAGTAGCATCATTAGTAGGAATATCAAGTACATTCTTGTCAAGAACATATAACCTCTTTTCTTGCTTGAGAATAATTTTCAGATTGCGATACCAGTCAATAAAGTTTGGTCCCGTCAATTTCTTAGCATCAAGTATGCTACGCAGGCATAAGTTATTACTCATGGTGATAATTGATCTACAAATAGAGATATCAAGAATTAATTTCATGTAATATTAAATTAAATAAGGTCTTTAATTTTACTTTAGTTCTCTCACTATTTTATTCAAATTAATAGCTCTTTCTATTAATTCAGGAAATCCAACATTTAGATCTCCTAGTAGGCTAAGATACCAAATAACCTTGGGTTTGCCCAACAAGTTATATTGAATTAATTTAGGTAGATAACATAACTTATCAATCACATCTTTATGTGACTCTTAGATCAATTAGGTAACAACTCTTTGTCTAAATATATCAAATATGTTTCGCCTAATTTTGTCCTAATATTATTTGATCATGAGTTTGCTCATCCAAATCAAATAAATTAGTTAAGTAAAACTATTGTTCAAATTATTTGATAGCATTAAACATGTTCGGTTACGACCAATCTTAGGTTTGCCCAACAAGTCAAATTGTAAGGGAGCTCTGGTTTTCATGCTATAACAATGGGTGGCAATTAATCATATTCTTAATATATACTTAAAATTTTAATAAGGGATTTATTTTAATTTTTAATTGCAGCTCTCATGCTTTGGCATGATGGCATATCATATATCATACATACACAACATACACCCTTAACATGCCATTCTAATTGGATGATTATGGACATATCTAAAACTAATTTCCTTGGGCCATTAAGGAAATTAGATGGTTAAATATCCTAGGTAGCAGCTTCTTAGATCTTCATAAGTCCCAACAGCAGCTCCTTGACTTGGACTCTCTAAGGCTCGATGTAATTTCTTCAATTCTCCTTTTCTTCTTGGGTTACAAAATAACATCCTATTTACATATTCTAATTATCTAACTATTATATAATAAAATAAAATAAATAGTAAATTTTATAATCTAAAATAAAAGAGAATTAGGACACGCAAGCCCTATTTAAAATTACATAAACCATTCAACCAAATATAATAAACCAATCACATAGGTCTTTTTTAATGTCCATAATCACCTATCATGCATAATAATCACATTAAATGTATTTAAATATTATCTAATAATAATATATATTAGTTATTAGACTCATGTGCTGAAAATAAAATTTTAACAATTAAAATTTTATATTTGATATTCTCAAAATCAATTTATGAATAAAACAATTTTATTCATATATCAAATCTTATTAAAACTAATTTTAAAAATTATAAAATTATTTCATAAATCAATTTTACTAATTCTAATCATATTAGAACTAATAAACAAATCAATTTATTCAATTTATTCCCTAATCCAGTTAGGAATAAATTTACAAAATAATTTTATTATAAAATCAAACTCTTATAATTTTCTTTTCTAAAAAAATTAGAAAAATATTCTAAAATCAATTTTAATCACTGATAATTAATTTTATTGGTCCTCAAATTAAATTAATTCGAAATTAGTTAAAATACCTAATTAAAATTAATTTCAGGACTTAATTAAAAATAAATAAAACAATATTTGGATCCATTTGCATAAATAGTAAACATTTAGGGACCAATATTCAATGTTTGCAACATATCCCTCCAACTGCAGAAACGGGTTTCGTTGGACAGAAACCTAGCGCCGCCGCCAGAGAAGATTCGGTCTCTCCAGCTTCAACGACTGCGCCAGCTCGACCAAGAAACAGTTCAACGGTGGTCAGACCACCACAGCCACTCCCACCTCTGCAAGAGCGACGCTTTCTCGCCGCAAAACGGAGCTGTTGAGAATTTTTTTTTTCCGATCTAAAACCAAAAACACAGCAACGTTGCAACATCATCAAGCCATCGCCGGAGCTTCGCAGGGAGGCGGCGCGCGTCCAGGCGAGCAAGACGCAGCGCTGCCCTCACGGCTCTCCGGTGGCCAAACGGTCCTGCGACGGCGACGACATAGCAGCGCTTGTGTTCTTCAATAAAAGATTTTCAAAACAATTTTTTTTATTCCATTAAATCAAATTTAATTGAAAATAAATTTGTGGAAAAATTTGTAAAACACCAGATTTAATTTTGTCCCATATCAAATCTCAATATATGAATTAATTAGAAATTAATCCCAACCATCAATATATTATTTTACACCTTAAACGTTTAAATGATGACTCTGATACTATGATTGTGTTTCAATATCAAATATGCGCAGCGAAATAATATAATTAAAACAAAATTAATTATATCAACAGGGATCCGTTCCAATGAATAAGACAATAAAATTAGTCAAGAAGAATACTTCTTTTGTAGATTCTTCGAAACTTCGATCTACAGGGTTAGATTGTCGTAAACTATAAGTCATCCAAACGTCAAACCTCTATCAGTATCCACACGAATGGACAATCAAAAAACTTTAAAACTATTTTAGAAGGTTGAGAAATTAGAGCATGTGATGATGCTAGCTATCATAGGGTTTCTGTTTTGTTTTGTCGCTATGAGCAACAACTTTTATTCTCACGTTCAACTCATACAGTCTATACTATTTGTTAAACCTTATATAACCTTATATAGGAAATACTAGGTGACAAATAAATTAATTATAATTATTTATTTAAATTTTTTTAAATAAATAAATTATAACTAAATATATATGTGTCTATTTATTTAAATAATTTAAATAAATAAATCATAATACATATATTATTAGAATTTTTAATTTAATCAATTATATTTGTTTATTTAACTATTTAAATAAATAAATCATAATTGAAATATTAGATTTATTTAATTTAAAATTTATTGTAATAAATTTTAGACATAAATCAATTAAGTCAATACTTAATAATCTAGATAAAATTATAATCAAATATAAATTACAATTTTATCCTTAACTACACAAAATTTATTTGTAATCAAATCATACTTTATTCGATTTCTCATTTTGACTTTCTCATATCTATTTTTATGTTTGTGACTTTTTAGGTTTCAAATATATTGGCAACAAATATTAACTAATTAATATTTGAATGTTAAGTACATTGTTTAAAAACATGTCAAGACTACCCAAATATTTGAAAAGTCAAAGTTGTAACACTCACCGCCGAATCCCGGAGGACCTGACGACGAGCGCCATATTTGGTGCCGGAGCACTGTCTTATCTTACTTAATAATTCTACATCAGGTATTAGAAGTGAATAAGTTTTCATAAGGAGACAAGTAATATTTTTTTAACACAAAAACTTAAGGAAATTCCTACAAAAATTTCGCAAATGTTTTCCCTAAAAATCAACTTGCCACATGAAGAAAACAGATACACTTCAAATATTTATTCCTCCAAACCCCAAAACTCCAAGTCAATACAATAGTTACGTAGCATTTCTAATTATCCACATAAGCAATCTTAGGTACTATCACATTATGATGTCATCCATTCTCAAATCAATTACTAACAATCATACTCTTCAAATTCATATAAAAATGATATTTCTTAATTAATTACAAACTTTATTAATTTATAACTTAATGTATACAACTCAATCTCTTACAATATTTTAATACATGCCATAATATATCCTATATATGTCCTATCCAAAATAGAGTTCATCCTCTGATGTTTCGCCTTTGGTCTCCAAATACATCTATTACTGAAACCTGCGCGTGACAAAAATCGGCACGCTGAGTATATCACTCAGTGATGCTAAATCATTTATTTACAAATAATGAGGGTTACTTAAGCAACAAACTTAAAACATAATTTAAAATACTTAAATCAGATATAAAAATACCGGTGATGTACAAAAAAAAAAAAATATTCCAAAAATCATAAATAAATTTCTATTTAAGAATAATTTGTAGTTTGACAAATATAAGAAAAATTCTATAAATACAAACTATTCTTAGTTAAGGCTCATACGTATTCTGGAAAAAATATAACCAAATTCAGTTACGTAAATATCTAAGCAGAATGTGGTCTGTGAAAGCGCCACCAGAATATGGCCTGTGAAAGTGCCACCAGAATATACTCTGTGAAAGCGCCATCAGAATGTAAGCGCATCTGCTTACCAGAATGTAAGCACGCCCGCTTACTCAGAATGGCATCCAAAACCTAACATATGATCATAGCTCATCATATAACAGAATGACATTAAAGCCGAGTATGCTCAATAACCAGAATAACTTCATCTTAGCACATTTCAACCATATATACTTGAGTTAAAACAAATCTTTTCCTTCACAAATAGTCTTATTTCTTATACATAATTCCTTAACAAAACATTTTATAACTTAATACTTATTATTTCAAAATTTCTTAACTTACAACTTGTAAAAATCCAACAAAATCCACTTATGTTCCAAACAAAATTAATACTTTCATAATATACATATATACTTAGCTTAAAATACTTAAAACCAACATTTAGCAAAACGTTTCAAAGCCTAAACATTTTTACTTCAAAATAACTTAACTTACAACTTAGTAAACTTTCTTATTTTCATACTTATGCATCAAAACTTATATTTTCAAAACATATACATAACTTAAACATATTTTCATCAACCTCATTAAAACTTGCAACTTGTAAAGGTTTGCCATTTTTCATACTTATACAAATCAAAGCTTATACTTACAAAGTATATATACTTAACATAACTTAAGAGGCTTAAAAACCAAGTCGTTAAAACCTTTACTTATACTTATTTGATCATAAAACCATTTTACACAACTTAATAGTTATTATTATAGAATTTCTTAACTTACAACTTCATTAAAATGCCAATGTCATACTTATGAAATTCAAAGTGTACTTATCCAAAATATATACTTTAATATAGCATAAAAATACTTAAACCAAGCTTAAAAGCAAATGAAAATCAAGCCCTACCACCTTATGGTGGTTCGGCCTCTATATGAATACAAAGGAGGGGGAGTTCCCCTCTTTCAAATAAATCTAAAAGCAATTTGAAAATACTTATAAAAGCCATTAAAAGTCTTAACCCAAAATCCTTTAACATAAAACTCATTTCTACTCAAATCATAGTTTCTTTAAGTCTTTTAAAATCTATAATCATTAAAAGTGTAAGAAAATATTTAAACTACCATTTAATTACTTATCAACTAACACATTAAAGTCAAAACCATGCAAATAAAAGGAACAAATCAATAGGCCGTTCACCTCAAGTGATTCGGCCAAGCTTAGTAAGGTAGGAAGGGAATGTTTTTCCTTCCAATTAAGCATTCTACCATGCTTATAAATCATGCCAAATCATATAAAAGCAACTAAATACTCATTTCTCCAACAAAATCACAAATAATTCAAAATTCATTCAAAACCTAAAAATTGAAACTTTAAGAAAATGAAAAGGGAAGGGAAATATTATTGCACTAAAATTTAAATTAAGCTTGGAGAGCCTCAATCCTTAGCCCTCTCCATTCTCTTCAAAGTAGGAAAAACTAACATTAAAATCAAGAATTTACAAAAGAAATAGATGGAGCATGATTTAATGCATCAATTGCATGTCTAAACCATGAATTCTACTTATTAATTCATAAATTCAAAAATTCACAACTTACTTAGGTAGTAAACTCCAATTCCTTTGCCTAGGGGCTCCAATTACCACTTCTTTTACTTAATTCTTAAGGTTTAATCACTAAACTTTGGTTTAATTCATCAATTTTAGGGTAGTTTAGAGGTAGAGAAATTGAACAAAAATGGAGGAGGAAGAAGAAGAAAGCTAACGTTGGAGATGGGAGAAGAAGAAGAAGAGAGAATAGTGTTTTGGATAAGTTGTAGATTTTAAGTAGCAAAGTCAAACTTAGCTACTTCATTTTATGTCATATGGATGACTAGGATTAAGTATCTAGTATTCTTATTCAAGGGATCTAAATATTCATCAAATAATTCTCCTCTAATTATTATTTAACTCCACCAATTCATTAAATTAATTCCATAAAAATAATTTCTCAATTATTCCTTAACGTACTACACTAGAAAACACTATTCATAAAATACCTTAATTCTCCAAAAATATTCATGAAATATTTTCTACCCACTTAAATCATGCAAACATGCTCCAAAAATATTAAATCAAGTATTAGACATGCATAGTAATTTTTTCCGATTGAAATAATACCAAGTCCCGGACTGGTGATACTATTCATAGACCGGTAAACTACTATTCACCAATAATTTATTCCTTACTTTGTCATGAAAAATTTATATCTTAACTTTAATTAATTAAGACTTATCACATAAAATCTAATTAACTTCATAACTATTAATTATGTTCAATACCATGACCGGATCCAAATAAAATATTATTTTTCCCTCAGGTGACCATTCATGACCCGTCCAAATAATATCATTTTAAGATATGAAATTTTGGGGCGTTACAAAAGTGGTTTGACTTAACCTTTTAGTGCATGATTTATCAGTGTAATTAATATAACTTCATCATTAATGTTCTGATTTAGTAATTAGACATGTAATGTGTCTGCTTTACTAAATCATGTTAGTTCTCTAAACCTTAGTCATTGATCAGTTGAATGAAATTTTAAATCTCATTTGCTAATTTCATTCCACCTTGAGCAAGGATTTCTTAATCAATACTAGTAGAGAACAATTAGAACATTTTCTCTAATTTACCTAGGGTGATGAATCCTCTCTTGATTACATAATTATCTCCATACAGTTCTTACTATGTCCAATTAATCGTTTTTTATTATTCATATAATGAATAATGTGAACAAAGAATGAAAACATAGTTATCCCTATATAAGATAGCTTAGTAATCTCAAGTCAAAGGATCACTTACACAACTATCACTTGAGTATTCCATAGATACAGGTAACTCTCCATATGAAATTCTCATGCAGGTCAATTCAGTGGACTTGTTTAATAATAAGCACCTACATATTAGTTCTAGATATCACATATATCTCAGCTTATGAGAACAACTGCTTTCCTAAGGAAAGAACATAATATGTACCTGTAACGCCTTAAAATTTCAGATATTAAAATGATATTATTTGGACGGTCATGAATGGTATTACCCGATAGGAAAATAATATTTTTTTAGACCCGATAATGATATTGAACATAATTAATATTTGTGGAGTTAATTAGATTTTATGTGATTGGTTTTGATTAATTAAAGTTAAGATATAAATTCTTCATGACAAAGTAAGTAATAAATTATCTGGCGACTAGAAGTTTATCGGTCTGTGAATAGTACCACCAGTTCGGGACTTGGTACTATTTCGGTCCGAAAAAATTACTATGCATGTCTAATATTTCATTTAATATTTTTGGAGTATGTTTATATAATTTAAGTGGGTAGAAAATATTTCATGAATATTTTTGGAGAATTTAAGTATTTAATGAATAGTGTTTTCTAGTGTAGTGTATTAAGGAAAAATGTGGAATTATTTTTATGGAGTTAAGTTAATTAATTGGTGGAGTTTAATAATATTTGGAAGAGAATTATTTGGTAAATATTTAGAGTCTTTGAATGAGAATACTAGAGACTTAATCCTAGCCATCCATTTAACATAAAATGAGGTAGCCAAGTTTGACTTTGTTACTTAAAAATCAACACTTATCCAACTCCATCTTCTTCTCCTTCTTCTCCCATCTCCAACGTTACTTCTTCCTCTTTCTCCTCCAAGTTCTTTCATTTTTTCTACTACTAAACTACCCAAAATCAATTGAATTAAACCAAAGTCTAGTAATAAGACTTGAAGAATTAAGCATAAAAGAGTGGTATTTGGTGATGGAATTCAAGAACTTGGAGTTTGCTAGCAAAATAAGTAAGTTGTGATTTATGATTCTAAGGATTTAATTGATGAATTCATAGAATATATATGGTAGAATATGCTTTAAATCATGCTCTATCTTCTTCTTGTGTCATATCTTGATTTTAATGTTGATTTTTGCTACTTTGAAGAGGTTGGAGAACCATCCTCTAAAGGGAAGGAAAATGTTAAGGAATAAGGCTTTCTAAGCTTATTCAAGTTTTTTTTTAAGGTTAGTGCAATAATATTTCATTTCCCCTTCCATTTTCATTAAGTTTCAAATTTTTAAGTTTTGAATGAATTTTTAGTTATTTGTGATTTTGTTGGGGAATTGCTTAATTGGTAGTTTTTATTTGATTTTCCATGTTTTCTAACCATGATAAGATACTTGAATGGAAAGAGGGACATCCCCTTCTCCTTCCCCTTCACATGGCCGAACCTCCTTAGGAGGAAGGGCATGGATTTTTGGTTCATGCTTATGTGTTCTTTTGATGTTAATGAGTTTGTTTTTAAGTAATTTAAAGATGCTTTAAACCACTACTTAGTATTTTAATGTTTAAGAACTTTTCTAAGACTTAAAGAAGGTTTGAAAGTGAAAAGATGAGTTTTAAGACTAAATGCTTTTAAGTGATGGTTTTAATGTTTTGTTTAAGTACTTTTAGCTTGAATTATGGTGTTTTACGGAAGGGAGTTCTTTCCCCGTTGCTGACCTAAAGAGGCCGAACCACCCTAGGGTGGTAAGGCATGTTTGTGTTTTTTTTTTTTTTCTAAATGGTGGTTTTTAAGTAAGTTTAAGCTATACATATGTATATTTGATAAGTATAGTTTTTGATAAGTATAAGTATGAAAATTGAATAATATTTTGAAGTTGTAAGTTAAGTTATTTTAAAGTAAAAAATGTTTAGGCTTTGAAATATTTTGTTAGATGTTGGTTTTAAGTATTTTAAACTAAGTATATATGTGTATTATGAAAGTATTATTTTTGGTGGGAACATGAGTAGGTTTTAATGAACTTTACAAGTTATAAGTTTTAAAGAAGTTAAGAAAACTAAGTTTAAGTTAAGTACGTGTTTGAAAAATGTAAGTTTTGATGCTTAAGTATGAAAAATATGGTTAATTTGAAAAGAAAAACTTTCCCTTTCATTAGTAAGAGAGGCCGAAGCATAATGGGGGGAAAGGAGCTTGAGTTCCCTTGATTTTTATGTTTAATTTTACTTATAATTTGATGTTTGATAAGTATGTTTTTAAATAGTATTTAATATATTTGGCTTTAAATTTATTATGAATTTTACACAACATAAAGGATGCTTTGAAAAAGTGGAAGAAAGGATTTATTGTCATTTGATTATAAGTAATACTTTTAAGGTTTACTTAAGTAGTTTAGAATTGTATTTTAAGTATATATTTTGAAAAAAGAAAGCTTTGAGTTTCATAAGTATTAATTTGGTATTTTAATGAAGTTGTAAGTTAAGAAATTTTGTAATAATAACTAAGCAATTGTGAAAGGTTTTGTTAAGAAATTATGTATAAGAAATAAGATTATCTGTTGAGAAATGGATATGATTTTGGGCTCAAGTATGTATGATTGAAATTTAGTAGGATGAGGTTTATTCCGGTTATGAGCATGCTCGACTTATCAAGCCATTCTGTTATGTGATAGTTATGATCATATGCTAGGGTTATCAACCCTTATGAATAAGCGGACGTGCTTATTATTCTGTGTGGTGGCGCTTTCATAGACTACAACTGGTGGCGCTTTCACAGGCTAGTTTTCTGGTGGTGCTTTCACAGACCACATCCGGTGGCGCTTTCATAGGCCAAATTCTGTTTTTGATATCTATGTAATCAAATCTGTCTATATTTCTTTCAGAATATATATGAGCCCTTAACTAAGAATATGTTCTGTTCTATTATGAAAGATAAGGAAATGTAATTGTAATTATGGAATTTTGTGGAAAATATATTAAGTTATGAAATGTTTTATTATGAAATGGTCTATAAGAAAAATGATGATTTAAAATAGAAATATATTTGTATCTATAGAATTTTTCTTATATTTATCGAACTATGAATTTATTCTTAAGAATGGACTTATTTGTGATTTTCAAAATATCTTAATTTGATTTGTATACTTAGTATTTTTGTATTTGATTTCAGTATTTCAAATTATATTTTAAGTTGTTATTTTTTGTACTGTTAAGTTATTTAGCACCACTGAGTGACATACTCAGTGTGTCGATTTGTATCACGCGCAAGTTAGGGACAATAGGTGCTACTTGAGGACTGGAGGCTTAGCATAAGATAAGGAAAATTTGTAACACCCCCTATCCGGTCTTATAGGACTAGACAGCGAATGTCATATTTTGTGCCAAAAATACAGAATGATTTGCTTAATAATTTAATATGATAATTAAAGAAGAAAATTATTTATTAGAAAAGGGGGTAATTTTTTTTCATATTAGAATGTCAGTGGAAGATTTAATAATTTCACAAAAACTTTTAAAAATAATTTAATAGCTTTGTAATTCATGTAAATAGGTTTCCAACAATATCAATAGAAAAGAAAAAAAATATAAATCCCTATAGAATAAAATTACTTCTTATATAATTAATAAGCATCATTTGCAAAGGAAGGCCTGAATTTAAACCATTAGTTCATCTACGGAACCTTTAATAATAAGAGTTAAATAATCAATATCATTTATAAAATAACCTCTCAATCAAAAACTCAAGTTTAGCATTAAATTTCAATTCCCAACCCACTATTTATACACTCAATAATTAATATTAATACTACATGCCAAATTCTTACTATGTACTTAAATGTCTGAAGAACATCCTCTTCCTCTGATGCTGAATTACTGAATCACCTCAATTTATATTATCTTTAACCTGTGCATGAGAAAACTAATTGTGCTGAGTATAAAACTCAGTAGTGCTATTTGTAATTTAAATCAAATAATAATTTTAGAAACATAAATTTTGAAGAGATTTCCTTTATTATAAACATTTATATACAAACATTAATAATCATTTTTATCATTGTATTAAATATTTATCTTTAACTGAATATTTAAAATATTTCAAAATCCATTCTCAAATTAATATAATATAACCTACTAACTACCAATACCACATATTCTTTTAATTTAAAAATATATAACAATCCAAATCATATAACAGAACTTATTATCTTAATTTTCTTAAAAACAGATTCTTTCATTTGAGGCTTAGATACACTTAATAAACATTTATATACAAACATTAATAATCATTTTTATCATTGTATTAAATATTTATCTTTAACTGAATATTTAAAATATTTCAAAATCCATTCTCAAATTAATATAATATAAACCTAATAACTACCAATACCACATATTCCTTTAATTTAAAAATATATAACAACCCAAATCATATAATAAAACTTATTATCTTAATATTTTTAAAAACAGATTCTTTCATTTAGGGCTCAGATACACTTAGGAGAAAATAAAGCAGATAAGATTTTTAGAATCACAGAATAATTGAATCATATAATTGTGGCCTGCGAAAGCGCCACCACACAAAATAATAAGTGCGTCCATTTATTCATAAGGGTTGATAACCCTAGCATATGATCATAGCTTTCACATAACATAATGACTTGATAAACTGAGCATGCTTACATATCGGAATAAATCAGATCACACAATACATTCACACTAAGTGTATTAGAGCCCAAAAACTTATCATCTTTGCTTATTCAGAATATTTCACATATATCTTGTTCTTTCCTTATTTTGCTTACAGATATCATAAAATATCAATCATAGCCACCACTCAAACATTAATTAATAAGTGACCAATAATCATCATTTTCATAAAATAGAATTTCAATCAATTTTCATAAAATCATTTAAAAATCATATCATATCAATTAATATATCATTTCTTTGAAAATTCATAAAATAATATTGTAATAACTTCAATAATTTCTTTTTATGAAAAATACCTCACATCGCAAATATATATATATATATATATATAAATAATATAACAAATTTTAATTAAATTAAAAAGTTAGTATTGCACTAACTTAGCTTATAACGCTACATTAGCTTGCGTTTCTTATTTATTGACTCTATTCCACTTTTATGGTTTATCTCAACCTATAAATAAATTATACAATAATTTCAATTCTTTGTTTTCACTATTTACTAATGTATAAATTCTTCTTATTCTTATTTTCTTTTAATTTATATTAGCATTTCTTTTTCCGAAATATCATAAACTTATATTCTTAATCAAATCAATTGATATAAATCTTTTATGAATTTATTTATCATTTCAATTTCATATACCTTTAACACATAATGAAATTTATTATTCACTTTATTAGTTAAAGAATTCATTTGGTTTACCATACTTTATAAATCATTTAACTAAATTAAACTTTATCTAAGAAATTACATTTTATTGCTTCGTTAACTTTGGTAATTTCTTTTTAATTATAATATATAACAATTGCTTAGTTTGTTCATTAAAATCAAATTAACATACATCTTATTTATTTTATCAACTAAATATAATAAAACTTTATAATAAAAAATTCTAACTTCCTAATTTTACTTTCCTTTAAAATACCATTTAAAATTTTATTTTTAAATACCTTATTAGATTTAATTAAATACAATTCAACTTGCATTCATTTGATTAGTTTATTCATTCCTCATTTCATTTTCTCATGGAGTAACACAAATCTTAAATTTTATACAGTAATTTAACTCTTAAATAAAATTCCCTTTTTCTAATAAAACTTCCTTTTTCTAATAAAACTTTAGCAGCACTTCCCTTGTAATTTAATCTGCCCATTCTCCACATATATGGCAATAACACACATAGCCCAACCACGGCAATCACCGTCATTCCCAATTCGCCATAAGCAATATTTTTAAATTCCATTTTCAAAATTTATTCTGCTTTAGATTGACTTGTTTATGACTTAACAGTGTAAATTTTAAATTACATAATTAACCGGCTCTTGTCATTTATAATTCAAAATTTATAATTTGTTAATTTCTTCGAGATAATTGTTCTATCCAAATTGTACGACTAATTTTCATATATTTTATTTTAGTCTTTAATTAAACCACTTTAATTAAAGTTACTCCAATAATCTAGAATTAGAAATTTATATTAAAATTAAACTACTGAAACGTAAATTATACTGATCGAAAATCAGACTTGGATTCTGGTTCGGTATGTAAAATCCGTGATTCTGCCGTTTGACCTCTCGCCGGACCGCCGCCAGAACCGCCACAGGTGGTGGCCGGAAATCCAATCTTGCCAGACTTTGAATCTAACCACAACAACCAACTCGATTTTTCACAAGAAACCCAATTGCCATATCAATTTCATCTTTCAACGCCCAATTTGTCAAAAATCCCAAATCCAATCAAATTAAAACCCCAAATCAAAATCTCCTCAAATCTCCACCCAGCGACCAAAACATCAAAATCAATAAATCAAGGGCATCATGGCTTGGTTTTCGACTGAGATGAGCTGAAGAAACCACCAGAACTGTTCGAGTTCGCCGGAAAAATCAAAGTCATAGCTTCATCGAAGAATAGCGACATCGCAGGAAGAGAGGGCTTTGTTTTGTGAAAACTAGGCTTTGATCGTTGATGAAGTGGACAGAGCCAAGGTCGATGGCACTTAAAGCACCGACCATCGTCTTGAGCCCGTCAGAGGGAGGCCGGAATGAGAAGAGTGGCGTCGCCGTCTTGTGTGAGCGGGGAGAGAGAAAACGCGAGAGAGAAAGAGAGACGTGAGCTGGGTTTCTTTCTTTTTCTTCTTTTTTTTTTAAATCTTTTACTTATATTATTTGCCTTAATCTCAAATATATATATTCTTAATCTCCATGTTTTATTTTGACCAATAATTACCAATTATTTGTATAAATCATTGCATTTCTTATGTTCTCTCAAATATTCAAGCTTGATGTTTTATTAATAAACAACTGTAATTATTTATCACCATTATTTGACCAATACTTACAAATGATCAATTTAATTATCTTAATCAAGATTTACTAATTATTTAATTCAATTATATGTTAATTGTGAATGAGGATAATTATTAATGGGTATCATTAGAACAATTTAAATACTCTATAAATAGAGAAAATAAAATCAATTTAATTATTTTATGAAATTTAATCGAGTATGCAAAAATCAGGGTGTTACAAAATTTATTTTGGATAGGACATACATAAGATATATTATGGATTATATAAAAATATTGTAAGAGATGGAGTTGTATATATTGATTTTGTAAGTTAATGAGATTTGTGATTAATTAAGAAGTTATATATCTTATTATAGAATCTAAGTTGATTAATGTGAATTTTTAAAAGTGCTGCGTGACCTATTACGTTGATTTGGAGTTTTGGGGTTTGAAGGAATTAATATTGAAAGTGTTACTATTTTCTTTGTGTAGCAAGTTGATTTTTAAGGGAAAATCTTGTGAATTTTTTTTAAGAATTTCTTTAGACATTGTTTTTAAAAAAATATTACTTGCCTCATTATGAAAACCTAATCACTTTTAATACATGATTTAGAATTATTAAGTAAGATAAGACGGTACTCCTGCACCGAATATGACGCTTGTCATCGAGTCCTCCGGGATTCAGCGATGGGTGTTACAGTACTAGTCTCAAGAGCTTTAATCATTGTCTAATAATGAGGAGAACATTGACCAGGAATATTTAGAAATATTATTTTAATGCAAATATAAAACTCATAATTATAACCACATTATAATTTATTTTGCAAAACAATATTGTCTCATGGACTTTATATTTTACCAAGATTCAATTGATAGAATATAAAAGATAAATAAATACCTTTTATTAATAATCAAATATTTATTATATGAAATATTATATCCCAAAATATAATCAATCAAATTGGCTATTGGGCATATAACTAACAACATATCTCATACAATCAAGAACATTCACTTTCATTTATATGCACAGTAATTAATGTTAACTCAATTCGATTTATTTCATTCACTCTTAGATAGCAATTCTATATGTATGCATGTAATAGCATATACCATGTATGCATGAATGTAATATATGTGATTATAAATACAACTTGTCTTTTAGATTAGCATAATTGAGTTTATGTATAGCAGTATGAAGGCTATCACATCTAGGTTGTTACAAAATAAGGGTTGTAACATAAAATTAGGAGAATATATCTTAAATATATTTGAAGGATATACAAACTGCAAATACTATTACATGCCCCCACAATTCAAACCTAGAGAGAGTTAAATTGTAAGAAACTAAGTGAGCTATTGTAGGTGGGATATCAATAATCCTTTCATCAAAATATCAGGTAGTTGTTCCTTTACAGAGATATAATGTACATTGAGAAAGCCCTTGGCTACCATTTCATGAATGAAATGATGTTCAACTTCAATATATTTCATACGATTATGAAAGATAGGATTTGTTGTAAGGTAAGCAGCCCCTATGTTATCACACCAAGGATGGGAGGCTTAGCAGGGGCTATTGAAATTTCTTGCAATGATGACAAAACCCAAGTAACTTTAGTTATAGCAGCACTAATGGCTCTACACTCAGCCTCAGTGGAGCCAAAAGCAACTGTTTCCTATTTTTGAGAGGACCAAGAAATGAGTTGTTACTAACTTTTGATCAGTTTTGTCACAAGCCCAATTTGAATCTGTATAAACATGAAGTCGAGATGTTGGAGAGTGACAAAGAAGGAGACCATGGTGTTGTGTTCCTTTGAGATAACAAAACATTTATTTAAGAGTAGCCCAATTAGTTATTGTTGGGGAGAGGAGAAATTGAGAAACATTATGAATAGAAAAGGAAATATTGAGGTGGGTTAGCATAAGATATTGTAACCCACCCACCAAAGCATGATACAAAGATGGATGAGCAGTTGGTTTATTACCTTGGAGGTGTAATTTGTCCATAGGTACAAAAGGTGTGGAAATACCGTTACAAGAGGCCATATGAGCTTTTTCTAACAACTCCCTGACATGCTTCCCTTGAGATAGATGGAAACCATAAGGTGTGTGATTAACCTTAATGCCTAAGAAAAAAATCTTGAGGTCCAAGGTCACGAAGCATGAGATTAGCTTTAAGAGAAATAATGAGTTGTTAAAGAAATTGATCATTATTTCCAATCATCAACATAAACCAATAAAAACATACAAACACCATTTATATTGCAATATAGCAAAGAAGAATCTGCAGCTGAAACTGCAAAACCATGATAAATCAAAACTAAAATTAGTTTCTTATACCATTGTCGAGGGACCTATCGCAAACCATATAAAGATCTTTTCAATAAAAACACAAACTTAGGTCTGTCTTTATCAATAAACCTAAGAGGCTGCTCCATATAAATCGGGGTATCAATATCACCATGTAAAAAGGTGTTCGATATGTCTAGTTGATGAAGGTTCCAAGAGTTAGAAACTGCAATAGACAAAATTAATTTGATAGCAGCTGGCTTGAAAACAAGTGAAAAGGTTTCTTGGAAATCAACACTAGGTAGTTGTGTGTATCCTTTAGCCACAAGATGGGCTTTGCATTTATCAAGGGAGCCATTGGGCTTTTGTTTAACTTTGAATATCCAATTGCAGTCGATTATATTTGAGCATTTTTCCAAGGGACTAAACCCCAGGTGACTATCTTCATTAATGCATTAATCTCAAGTTCCATAGCTTCATGCCATTCTTAGTGAACTAGTGCCTTTGAATAGCATGTGGGAACCTCCAAGAGAGTTGTATAGGATAAAAAAACTTTAGGCTTTTAAGAACCAATTTGTGCTCTAGTAATCATGGTGTGAGTTCGAACTAGTAGGGCAGGCCTATCAAGCGATGGAAGTAAGTCTAATATGGGAGAAGCAACATGTGATGAGGGTTGAGGTGAATAAGGGTCGATTGGTGAGGATAGTGTTATTGGAGGATGAGTGGTGGTGGGGATTATAGGTGGACTACAAATGGGCTTTGTGAGTAGGTTTTATTAAGTGATGTACTTTGTATACTGGTAGGTGAAATGAGAGTATAATACCCCAAAATTTTTATTTCGAAACATTCCCATTTAAATTTAAATTGTAAATTTTTAGCCAATAATATTACGCCACGTAATATTATCGGGACCGAAAATCATTTTGGTTTGCCCGAAAATTTATTAAATAACCGTCAATCGAATAAAATCGGACCAATATTTTTTTAATTGGACCGAGTTAATTTAAATTAGACCCGAATCGGATATTTTTGAAAAAAACACTGTGCATCACTATTTTTTTTTCTCCCCGGCAACTTACCTTGGACAGTTTGTTTTTATTTAATAATTATAAAACTTTATAATATTTTATTATTATTTTATTTATTATTATTATTATTTTATTTATTTTTTTTCTTTAAATCATCATCTTCCTCCTTGATCTGCAACTCCATCGACGCCACCTTCTTCCTCTAGCCTCTCCCTGCGCCTCCACCTCCATCACAGCCACCTTCTTCCTCCTCCTCCTTCTTCTTCCTTCTTCTTCCTTCTTCTTCTTCCTTCTCTTTTCTTTCTTTCTTCTTCCTCTCCCTGTTGCTCTCTTCCTCACTGCGCCACAGCTCCCTCTGCAGTCGCAGGAACGCCAGCAGCGCCACAGCTCCTCCTCCTCCAGCGGCCACAGCAGCTCCTTCAGCCACGAGCTCCTCCTTCTCTGTCTCGCGCCGCCACGACAGCAGCAGCTGTTCTTCCTCCAGCAGCAGCAACAGACCAGCTCCTCCTCCCCTATTCTGCTCATTCTTTCTCTGCAGCGTCGCACCACCATCATTCGGCCCCTGTCTCTCTCTGCTGCGCCACGAGCTCCGCCAGCTTCTCCTCCTTCCCTGTCCCGCGCCGCCCGACAAACAGCAGTGACACGAAGCCACTCCAGCAGCCCTCCTCCGCCTCCTTTGTTTTGCGCCACCACTGCAGAAACTCTGCAGTTTCAGCCACTGCAGCAGAAGCTGCAGCACCGCCCGGCCACCACAAGCCACCACTCCTCAGCCACAGCAAGCCCAGCTTGCTTCCGGCCACCGTTCCCTCCTCCTTCAACCTTCGATTCAAGGATTTTTGGGAATTTGACGAATATTGGGTATAAATTTACTATTTTTAGAATTTATTTGATTTAAATTGTGATTAATTAGTTG
>CANUEX010027698.1:0-11230 GCA_948099535.1 Jatropha multifida | reverse complement strand
TTAATGGTTATTCAATAAATTTTCGGGCGAACCAAAATGATTTTCGATTCCCATAATATTACGTGGCGTAATATTATTGGCTAATAATTTACAATTTAAATTTAAATGAGAATGTTTCGAAATAAAAATTTCGGGGTATTACAGGTAAGATATGACATATTTTCTGTAATATACTTAATATGCATTTAATTAATTTAAAAGACTTATTAAGTATACTACAAGATACTTTTATTTAATTTTATTTTATTAATATCCTTTAGAAAAATACATTAGTTATTAAAACAAGAGAAACTTTTTTTGATTCTTCCACTTGTTGAAAGAAATGCCTTTTTACAAAATTTTTTGTTATATGAAAGATAATTTATATTAAACTAGATAGAAGAGTTAAATCAATATAATTCCTTAAACATCAGTTACATTATCAAAAGCATGCAATGGTTCCATAACCCAAAAGTCCATAAATGATTTAATTACATACTGAAATCTTTTACAAACATTATATACATAGTATAATTTAAGTACTTTTACACAATACAAACTCAAATTTACACACTCATAATTTACATATATCTACTCAAATATGTATAGTTGTTATGTTCATATTTAATACATCATACATAATTCAATAAGAAACAAAATATATATAATAGCTACATCCGTAACATACTTTTTACATCAAACAAGACAGTCTTCTCTCATTTTCTTTTCTTTATCATTTCCTATGATAGTACAAAGGACTATTGCTAAGCATATTGCTTAGTGGTATACTATTACAAAACAACACAATTTATCAAATTAAATCTCTTTGCTAGAAAAATAATGAATCAAGTATAAATCTTTTTCATAACTTTTCTTTAAAATTTATTATTAAACTAAAGCAATGTTTAGCAGGAAAATTTAGGATACTGTATCAACAATAGTTAAAATTTTGTTTTTTTAGACAATATTGAGTTGTAATTCATAAGCCCACCTTTTAAAGAGAATAAGAAAAACAATACCATTTAAATCATAAATTCATAATATAGTCTTTATAACTTTTACAAAACTAATTCCGAGGGTCATCAGAGTCTAATGTGCACATATAGACCTGTTATCTATAACCTCAATCTGTGATTTTTATCTCAATAGAAGAGAAAGCTGTCTACAACCGCATTATAGAAGAAACTGTCTACAACCTCAACATGGAGAGATCATTATCATTCAGTGATGATATCCATATCCAATCTGTTGTAATATCAACATCAATAAATGAAGTGATATTTAGGATAATAATCATGTCTATATTCAACTGTAAGACTATTTAACAATTCCATTTATGTAAAAATATCAAAATTATAGTGGGCAACATTTCATTTCACAAACACTGCTAAAAATATTCATTCACAGTCATCCCTCATATTACAATTAACAATGGGCTAACATCATTCTTTCTCAAATAGACAACTTTCAATTAAACCTTAAAATTATTAAAAACATAAGGTATCCATATATAATTCTTTACTTTCAAAAGAATCCATGAAACATTTATTTCAATATTTCTCTTTTAATTCATAGATTAAGTCCATCAAAAATATTTTTGCAAAATCACTTTCATTTTGTTTAGATAACAGTAGGAACATAATAGTACCCAAACTTGAACTAGAAAGCTCCCCTACCCTTACTCCTTTAGCAATCGCTCTCTCCTCAATTCCTTCTCTCTTAGAAGTTGTATCATGAAATTAATATTCACATTAACTCCATACTACACAATGTATACACATATACTACTATAGGAATGCAAGTTAAGCATTAAAATGTAGTATTCATGCTTTATTCATTAAATGTTCGTGTAATACAGAATTTCAGCATTTGAGTAGCTTTCATCCCATTGACTATATCCCAACTTACACATTTTATTTTCCCCTGAAATTTTTGCAGTATGTTTTCAACATCATAGGGTACTGCTCTGTAAAATTTCATAATTTTTTTAAGCTCATTTGCATGGTTAAATGACCTAATTACAAAAGTAGAATTTCAATTTTTCTGATGCTGAGTAGTTTACATTCTTTTATTGATATCTCCATTTTCTTAAACCCATTTGTTCTGAAATTTTTATATAGACTTCCTCACATTTTAGGATATTTCGAAATAAAATTTTGTGAATTATGAAATCCATTTTTCTAGTCAAATAGGTTAATTACAGAGGCTGTACTTCAGGCAGATTCTCATTGAGCAGTCTATATTCATTTAGTTATGGTCTCATTTCCCTTAATCCATTGCATTAACCCTTTTACTATGATCTTTCCAACATCCTAACATATTTTTTTATAAAATTTCATAACTTTTGAAGTTCATTTGCTAATTTAAAGAATTCAAACTTTATGAATGAATTTCCAGGCAGCTCAATTGTGATAGCCTTAAACAATTCTTTATCTCCTTAAGCATTCTCAACTTACTTCTAACGCTAATTAAAGCATAAAAATTCTTCTAAAACTTAAATAACATAGTTACCTTTCATATATCAGATAACCTAATCAATAGATTATCAATTAAATGATTAAAATCATCCAAGTTAGTTGATTATACAAACTTGAACTCAAATTCATGCTTAACCACCTTTAATCACCTTAAAAACAATTACAATTTCATTATCTCTATCAAGTCAGCAACCATAGAGAAAGACCTAATATCATAGTTCATGGAAATAAAAAATAAAACCATGGAAAAGAAAGAAGAAGGGAAGATAGCTAACCTTTCAAGAAGAAGAAGAAGAAGAAGAAGAAGGAAGATAGGTTTTCTAGATGGTTCGGTTGATTCAAACTGGTTCAGTCCAACTCAATAGTTTGCTATGGTTTTTCACTGATTTATAGGTTTTTCAACCGGTTTGATAAAAATAAAATATTTCTCTTTTAATATAATTTCCTTCATATTCATATATTTATTTTTAGATGTAAGTACATGTCAATATTTACTATATTAATAATTATTAGTTATTGGTAATAAACTCTAGCATCCAATAAAATTTTCTTAATTTCTTTAACCTTTCAGATTGATTAACAATCACTATAATTACCATCCCTGATATAGAGTATTTCCCATTATTTTATATTTTCCTTTGATTTGGGTAACTGATTTTTCGAAAAGCTAGAATAACAAGAACTACCAAGTTAAGGATATTACAACTCTTCCCTCCTTAAAGAAAGTTCATCCCAAAATTTATTTGTTATGGGTCTTTGAAAAGTTGTGGGTGCTGTCTCCTCATATCCTCTTCGCATGCCCAAGTAGCATCTTCTCTGGAGTGGCTTCTCCATAACACCTTAACCAGAGGAATCTTTTTTATTTCGTAGTTGCTTAGTTTGTCTAGCTATGATAGCTACTGGTTCTTCATCATACGTGAGGTTAGGATTAATTTTGACTGACTTCAAAGGCAATACATGAGAGGGATTTGATCTATATTTATGTAGCATAGAATGCATGAAAAACATTTTGAATTTTATCTAGCTGTGAAGCTAGAGCTAATCTATATGCCAATAGCCGATTCTCTCAAGTATTTCATAAGTTCATATAAAACGAGGACTCAATTTTCCTTTTCTTCTAAATCTCATAACTTGTTTCTATGGAGAAACCTTTAGAAATACTTTATCACCCACATTGTACTCTATATCCCTTCTTTTCAAATCCATATGTGATTTTTGCCTATCAGTAACTGCTTTTAATCTTTCTTTAATTACTTTAATATTTTCTTCTGTTTGCTAAATAATCTCAGGGCCTAATAATTTTCTTTCACTAAATTCATCCTAGTGTAAAGGTATCCTACATTTTCTACCTTATAAGGCTTCATATGGAGGCATTCCGATACTGGTCTGGTAACTATTATTATAAGCAAATTCCATCAAAGGTAAATATTTATCCTATCTACCTTCCAACTCAAGAACACAAGCTCGAAGTATATCCTTCAAAGTATGAATAATTCTCTTAGACTGACCATTTATTTTAGGATGGAATGCAGTACTAAAATTCAATTTAGTTCCTAGGGCTTTTACAAACCACCCTAAAATCTGGATGTGAATCTTGGATCCTTATCAGAAACATGGATACCGGTACTCCATGTAGTTCAACTATCTCACCAATATATATATCTGCCAATTTCTCCAAACTATAGTCTAATCTAATAGATAAGAAGTGAGCACTCTTTGCCAATCTATCCATAGTAACCCAAACTACATCATGTTTCTTCTAAGTAAGTTGAAGTCCCATCACAAAATCCATAGTCATTCTATCACATTTCGACTCTGGAATTTGCAGTGGATGATGTAATCCTATTATTACTTGATGTTCTACCTTGAATTATTGAAAAGTTAGGCATTTAGCTACAAATTCACCAATATCTTTTTTCATACCAGTCCACCAATAATTCCTCTTCAAATCCTTATACAATTTGGTCCCACCTAGATACATAGCAAATGGAGAATCATGTGCTTCCTTTAAAATGAGTTGTTTCAAGTCTAAATCTGAAGGAACACATAACCAGTCTTGAAATAGCAATAACACATCTCCATTAATGGAAAATTCTTATCTTTTACCATCTTATGTTTCTAAAAGTAGTTTCTGATATTCAATATCATTCTGTGCTGTTGTTCTGATCTGTTCAATTAGTAGAGGTTTTACTTGTATACTAGTTAACACCTAATTATCAAACAACTTCTCAAATTTTGCATTAATGGACTGTAGATCATGAACTGAAGATAACTCTATAGTCCTTAAATTGGCCATAGTCTTACGACTCAATGCATCAGCTACTACATTAGCTTTTTCTGGATGGTAGTCTATCACAGAATCATAATCTTTTATCAGCTCAAGCCATCTCCTCTACCTTAGATTCAATTCCCTCTAAGTTCCCAAATACTTCAAGCTTTTATGATTTGTGAAGATGTAACACTTCTCTCTATAAAGTTAATGTCTCCAAATCTTCAAAGCAAATACAATGGCTGCAAGTTTCAAATCACGCATAGGATACTTTCTTTCATGTGGCTTAAGTTGGCGTGATGCATAAGCAATAACATTTCTATCCTGTATCAACATGCAACCGAATCCATTATGAGATGCATCAGGATAAATAGTAAACTCTTTACTTGAAATAGGTAAAGTTAAAACTGGAGCTTCAGTCAAACATTTCTTCAGTTTTTCAAAGCTCTCCTGGAAGTTATTTGTCCATTCAAATTTAACGTTCTTCTGCAATAGTTTAGTTAAGGGAAAAACAATCATAGAAAATCCCTTAATAAACTTACGATAATAACCATCCAAACCCAAGAAATTACAAATCTAAAAAACATTCTTTACTGGCTTCTAACTGGAGATAGTCTCAATGTTATTAGGATCCACCACAATACCTCTGTAGATACAATATGAGTAAGAAATGAAACTTGTGTTAACCAAAATTCACATTTAGAAAAATTACCATAAAACTGGTTTTCTAGAAGAGTTTGAAGAACAATTCTTAGATGCCTATCATGCTCTTCTGTACTTCAAGAATATATCAGAATGTCATCAATAAAAACCACAACAAACTGATCAAGATAACGTTTGAAGATTGTATTCATGAAATCCATAAATGCAACTGGTGCATTAGTTAACCCAAATGGCATAACTAAACACTCATAATGGCCATAGCGGGTCCTAAATGTTGTCTTAGGAATACTCTGTTCTTTAACTCCGAGTTGATGATGTCCCAATCTTAGATTTATCTTAGAGAACACAGAAGCACCCCTGAGCTAATAAAATAAATCATTAATCCTTAGCAAAGGATATCTATTCTTAATTATGACCTTATTCAACTGGCGGTGATCGATGTATAACTGCAAACTACTATCTTTCTTCTTTACAAATAGCATTGGAGCTCCCCATGGTGACACACTAGGGTGCATAAACCCTTTATCAAGCAACTCCTGTAACTACTTTCAACTCTTTTAATTCAGCAGGAGCCATCTTGTAAGGAGTAATGGAGAATGGTTGAACTGCTGCCATGATTTCAATCTCAAACTCTACTTATCTCTCTAGAGATAATCCTAGTAACTCATCTGAAAAAACATCTAGAAAGTCGCATATAGTAGGAATATCCTTATGACTAGGAGTACCTACTCGAGTGTCTACTATATGGGTTAGGTATGCCTCATATCCCTAATGAATCAGCTTTTGAGCTAAAACAACTATGATTATCGATGAAGGGAGTACCTATCTTTCACCCTTTATGACTACACTTGCATACTCTAGCAACTTAAATACAATCTTCTTAAGGTCACAATCAACTACTGCCTGATATTTCTTTATCCAATCCATGCCCAAAATAACATAAAAAATCTCTAATTGGCATTTCTATCAAGTCAGAAAAAATATATGACCTTGGATCTCCAATAATCACAACAATTTTATGTCCTAAAGGACTCGATACTAATACATCACAATCCAATTTCACAGACGGAACAAAAGCATAACATGAAATCATAATACTAATGTAGGAATGAGATGATTCAAGATCAAATAACACATATGCGTCATGACCAAATAAAGGAAATACGCTAGCTACCACGTTTGCTGAATCAACATCTTGCCTTTGCTTCATAGCATAAGCTCTAGCTGGTGCACTTATAGGCTCTGGCTAATTCACTGTTCCCTAACTACCAAATGCACTACCTCTACCTCGACCTCTTCTTGTAGTCCGAGAAGATCCATAGTTATCTGCAGGTCTTTGCTTTAACCTCTCTGTGGTTGTGTAAGGTGTAGTAAACCTGGGTTTTGGGCATTCCATCAGAAAGTGTCCAACCTCACCATAGTTAAAACATGCTCTTAGCCCACTTACACACTCCCCTATGATATCTACCACAATGAACATAGTTACGAGTAATTGAAGGAACTTGTGGAGGCAGTAATGGTGGTCTGAACTACCTTTGACTCTATGGCCTGATACTGCCAGATCTAGAAGGAAATGGGCTTGGGAATCTCCTCTTGTTACTACCAGAGCTACTAGCCCTTGAAAAAGTCCTCTTGACACTCTTCTCCTTCTCTATAGCCTCTTCTTGGTTAACCTTCTCCTCGTTTAGAGCTTGTGATACCAATGCAAAAAAATTCTCATGTTCAAAGCCGATGATATGACTCTTAATACTAGGCTTCAATCCCTATGCAAATCTCTTGCACCTGTCTCTACTTGTAAGTAATATATCCTCGGCATAATAACTTAGTTGAGTAAACTCCCTCTTATAGTCAGCTACAATTCTGTGATTCTATCTGAGTTGTAGAAACTCCTCTATTCTAGCATCCATATAGGTAGACAAAACATACTTTTTCCTAAACTCTTTCAAGAAACCTTTCTAAGTCAAAATTGGTGGCTCAAGGAATTGTCTTCCACCATTCATATGCATCTTCCTAAAGTAGAGAGACTACATAATTGAGCTTCATTACACTGGAGCTTTAAGAAAACCCTCTCAATTCTCTGTAACCATTGTTCAACTATCATCGGGTCAGCAGCGCTTGAAAACTCTGACCCCATACTTAACTAACTTATTGTATTGTCCAACCGGCTACTGTTGCTGTAAATTACCTGTCATCTGTCTTAATAAAGTAGCCATTTGCTGAGCTATAGGGTGGGGCAACAAGGACATCAGAAGCCTCAGAGGCAACCCCAATCTCTCCCTAATTCACATCAGACTATTTCTCAAGAGGATTAAAACTTTCTCCTAGGCCATCACCCTCCATATTATCTATCAGCAACAAATTAGTCTCTGTATCCTATCACAAAAAAAAGATTTATCTTATTATAATATTATATTATATAGATATCCAACAATTAATAGTCACTTCATAGTTGAGTAGACTTATAATTCACATGGTTAACTTTAAAATTTAATCAGTATGCAATTAAACCAGGCTCTGATACCAAAATAAACATGTCATACCCTATCCTACTATAAGATATGACATGTCACCCATAATATACTTAATAAACATTTAATTAATTTGAAAAACTTACTAAGTATACTTCAAGGGACTTTAATATCATTTTTTTTATTAATATCCTATAAAAAAGTACATTAGTTATTAAAACAAGAGTAAAACTTCTTTTGATTCTTCCACCTGTTGAAAGAAATGTCTGTTTATAAAATTATTTGTTATATGAAAAATAACTTCTATTAAACTAGATAGAACAATTAAGTCAATATAATTCCTAAAACATCAATTACATTATCAAAAGCATGAAATGGTTCCATAACCCATAAGTCCATAGATGATTTAATTACATACTGGAATCTTTTATAAACATTAGATACATAGTATAATTTAAGTACTTTCACAGAATACAAACTATCAAATTTACACACTCATAATTTACATATGTTTGTTCAAATATGCATAGTTGTTCTATTAATATTTAATACATCATACATAATCCAACAAGAAACCAAATATATATAATAGCTACATCCGTAACATACTTTCTACATTAAACAAGGCGGTCTTCTCTCATTTCATTCTTTTTACCTTTTCTTATTATAACACAAAAGAACTATCACTAAGCATATTGCTTAGTGGTGTACTGTTGTGAAACAATTCAATTTATCAAATTAAATCTCTTTGCAGGAAAAATAATGAATCAAGTATAAATATTTTTCATAACTTTTCTTTAAAATTTATTATTAAACCAAAGCAGTGTTTAGTAGGAAAATTTAGGATACTATATAAAATAAAAAATAATTAAACGTCTTTTGTTGTTTTTTTACACAATATTGAGTTGTAATTCATAAGCCCACCTTTTAGAGAGAATAAGAAAAACAATACCATTTAAATCATAATTTCACAATATAGTCTTTACAGCTTTTATAAAACCAATTTCGAGGGCCATCGGAGTTTAATGTGCACATCTGGACCTACTATCTCCAACCTCAATCTGTGATTATCTCAATAGAAGAGGGAGCTATTACAACCTCAATCTGTGATATGATTTCAATAGAAGAGGGAGCTATCTACAACCTCAACATGGAGGGAGCATTATCATTCAATGATGATATGTAACACCCACCGCCTAATCCCGGAGAACCAAATGACGAATACCACATTCGGTGCTGGAGCACCGTCCTATTCTACTCGTGACTCCAGAATGTATATTAGAAGTGATTATATTTTCTTTGTGAAGCAAGTAATTTAAAATATTCAATAAAGGTTTTAGGGAGAATTCTATGGAAAATAAAATTTCAAAAATAAAATTTCGCAAAAGCTCCCTTTAAAAATCTACTTGCCACACAAGGAAAATAAATACACTTCCAATATTAACCTCCAAATGTCAACTCCAAATAATTAGGAAGGATCACGCAACACTTCTAAATGGTCATATTAATTCACTTAAGTTCTAACATATTGATGCCATTCATTTCCGGAACTACTTCTTAGAATTCATACACCATAAATAAATCAAGTAATAATACTTAAAACATCAACCAATCTCATTAATTATAATTTAAATTTTTACAACCTCAACATTATATACAATAGAATTATACATGCCATAATACACAAAAGTATCCTACCCAAAAATCAATATTTCTACTCTGATGCTACTCTCCTATCTTCGAGTAGCACCCACAGCTCACAACCTGCGCGTGATGAAAATCAACGCGTTGAGTGGAAGACTCAGTGGTGCTAATAATTATAAATTAAAATAACCAAGAAATGCCAAGTAATAAATCTCAAATCAAATATATTTTAAGCACTGGAAAAGTGCTAGTTAAATTCAAATATTTCGAAAAACCATAAAGAAATTCACACTTTAAAAATTTATATCAAACTCAATATAAATAAGAAAATATCACAAATACCAATATGTTTTCGGTTTCTTTATAACAAAATAAAATTCCATTTTTTTTATTAAGGCTCGTACTAATACCGAATGAATGTAAGCAGATTCGATCGTGGCCTGGGAAAGCACCACCAACCAATCACACAATCGTGGCCTGTAGGAGCGCCACTGTGGCCTATGAAAGCACCACCCACCAATCACATAATCGTGGCCTATGAAAGCACCACTGTGGCCTGTGCAAGCACTATCACAAATAATAAGCGCGTCCGTCTATTTATAAGGGCTGATTACCCTAGCATATGATCATAGCTCCACCAAACAGAATGGGCTGATGACTCGAGCATGCTCACATATCGCAATACATCTCATCATACCACATTTCAATCATGTATAGTAGAGCCTAAAATAAATGCATTCTCCCACAATAATCATATTTCTCATTCACCATTCCTTATTCAAAAACATTCTATAATTAACACCTATTATTTCAAAATCACTTAATTTAAAACTTATGAAAATTACCACATTCTCCCTTTTTTATACTTAATAAAATAAATTCAAATGGACATATTCAAAATAAATATACTTAATATAGTATAAAAGTACTCAAATCAAGAAATTTCCAGCATTTTCATAAATCTGACCTTTGCTGTGTTCTTAGGGTATAACTGAAGTTATAGGACTTTAAATTGAGTGAAACTTAATTCATTAGAAAGCTAAGATAAAATGATACAAATGTCATGAGGGGACCATAGTCCAGATCATTTTCTAAAAGGGTGAAAGAAACCCAAGAACACAGACCAACAATCCAAACAAGATTCAACACAACCAGTTTTGGTATAAAAATCATAAGTTGAGTTATAGGTATTGAAATTAGACACAAGAGGATGATTTAGAAATATAAGAAGTAGAACCACAACTTTTATGAAGAACATAAGACATTATCTTGCCATTTTAGTGGCCAAAAGGGACAATTCATTCGGAAATACAAGTGAGACACCATAACAGAATCAGTTTTGGTATTTAATTCATAAGTTGAGCTACAACTATTGGAATTTAAAATAAGAGGATGTTTTCGAAAGTTGAGAAATAGAGATACAAAATTCACCAATTTAACCAAAATATACAAAATTTCCAAAATTCATTCAAAAATCTAAAAATTAAAAACTTAAAGAAATGAAAGGAAAAGAGAAAATTATTGCACTAATCTTCAAATTAAGCTTGGTTAAGCTTAATCAATCTATTTCCTTCTCATTCCCTTTTACTTTGGAGAAGGGTTCACCCACCTCTTCCAATTATCAAAACTTATATACCCTAATCATGGAAATAATCAAAGAAGGAGGTGGAACATGATTTAGTGCATAATCTAACATATCTAAGCTATGAATTTCACTTATTAATTCACTA
>CANUEX010027637.1:0-10973 GCA_948099535.1 Jatropha multifida | reverse complement strand
ATAATATGGGATTACTACTCCGATAGTCAAATGCTAATAGGGATGGATTTTGATAGTTTAGGCTTACTACGGGCCTCGGGTGCCTTAAGCTTACCTAGGTCCTAGTGCCAGTCCGGCCCACGGTTTTGGGTCGTGACAGTTACCTATCGACTATTCATTCAAGCCATAGTTACATAGACACCAATAGCAAAGCTAAAAAATAACGGAGAAGACTTTTACTATTGAGATTCGGGCACAATCTAGCCTGTACCCTCATTGATATATATAAGCCGCCGGGTTGCACGACAGAAAAACACCCAACATACAGATGCACACTCCTTCATGTGAAATATTCATCTTCATTGGAGCTTTTTGGTAGTAGTCATGACCAACAGCTATCAGCCGTCGGCTCGTTGGTAAGGCAAGAACTTCAAGCCCGATTTCTATTGGCACACACCCCACACACAAGCACCGCCCGATGAAGGGGGGGACGAGGAAAGCTACAGGCCCAAAACCTTCGACCCTTCTTTTTAAATGGAGGAAAGACATACTAAGACTAATTTCGTTTATGGGTTATATAAAAAGAAAGATGTTTCAGAATTAGTGACTAACCCTCAAATGCTTTTTCACGAATTTAACTTCTGACTTACGTCGAAAAAATTCTTATTAAATTAGCAAGTGATTAAATGCTTCACTCAATAATAACTTTCTCTCATATTTAGTAATTAGAATTGATTTTTTTTTAGACTAACATTGAAGAGGTAAAATTTCAAATGTGTAAATCTAGAACAAATAATGTGATTAGTTAAACTCCTTAAAAGAGGGAATCAATTTCTTTTTTTTTCTTCCTGAAATAAGAAGGAGAAACAATAATTAGATAAAGATATTCCTTGGCTACACCACTACTCTCATGCAGAAGAAGGCCGGCCAACCGTTGAGGAGCATCGAAATGTGAAAGAGGGAATCAACTTTGATAAATGCAAAATAATAAAATTAATACTATTTCCTTTCATAATATTAGTCACATTTGAGAACATAATTTATTTAAAAATATTTATTACAATTGCGGTTTGAAGGAGTAATAATTTGTTTTTCATATTCACCCTTTGTATCTGTGTTATCAAAATCTCTCCACCACCAATATGAAATTTGTCTCATATTCATTACATAAGAGATTGGTATGACAGCGTTCTTGTTGATGAGTGAGATAGATGGTAGGTTTCAGTTCATTCCAAGATTATCTTTAAGCAATCAAATTAGGAAACAAAAAGAAAACAAAATGATGCATTAGTTTCATTATTCACTTAGATAAGTTGTTTTAGAGTAATTATTTTGTCCTAAACTTTAAGTTATTTTTGCGTATTTTAGGGATTAATAAATAATTTCTTTTAATTTTACATTTATTTATATTATATACAATAATTATCTTCATAAATTACCATTGATTTCGACATAAAGGGTAATTTGATCAAATTATCCTTAATTTTATTACTATCTCAATTTTATAATACTTGTCACATTTTGAAAAAATAATTTATTTTAAAATACTTATCACATTTGCCAGTTTTGAGGAGTAAATTTTTTTTCCCTATTTACCTTTTTATAGCACCAATAATTATTATTTCAATTTAATGATTTTCTTAGAAAATTAATATTAAATTAAGGATAATATAGTTAATTTATTCAATAATTTATTATAATTTAAATAAATTTAACTCATCATATCTAGATATTGGAAAAGATTAATATTTTTATTTTCCATTTAGCATCTATTTATTTTTTAAAAATTTCAAATTGCATTTTTTTATATTTCTTCTCAATACATTTAATTTAAGAAGAATTATTTTAATATTGTAAACTAATATTTTATTAAAGAAAAGGTAGTACCAATTTATATATGAAAATAACAGCTTCCATAGGAAGATATTTTTGTAATTTCGTATGTAATTTTACATTTCAATACTATCAAACTACACAATATCATTAAACCTTCATTTTATCTTTCTTTCAAGCATAAAAAAAAAAAACTACTCCGTTACCGTTACTATATCTTATATCATAACAGGACTCGGCGTCCTCATTGAAATTTTGTCGGACCACCAGTCATAAGAAAAAATTTGGTAAAATTATTTAAAATAATATAAAAATCCAAATAATTGAATTAATAGAAATAACTCCATTTTACAAACTATAAATATTCACAAAATAAACTGATTTTTTTATTTCCCCTAAAATCCATCCTTGCGATCAATAAAAGTTTTTCAAATATAAGATCAGTTCAGCAAAATTAATTATTTTAGTAGCTGTTAACTATTTTAGTATGTAGCGTTTGGCCGTTAGTTGTTTGAATAACTTTTTATAAAACACTAAAAATTAAACGTTATAAGGATTAACATTTTATAAAATTTTACCTTAATATTTAAAAGCTAATTCAAACGTTATATGTTTAACATTTTAAGAAAAGCTACTTGAAAGATTATTACTAAACACAATAATTACTTTTTAATATGAAAATTTTGGTGGACCATTAACTAGTAGATGCAATTATTTAAAAAATATACAAGTTAAAATTCACTTAAAAATAGTTAAAAATCAAACCAAATTACTCTACTCGAACCAATTCTATTTAGTTTTGTACACTAATCAATTGGGTTTGTGTCGATTCAAATCCAATCGACAAAATGCTCACCTTTAAATAAGATTTGATTTTAAGGTATTTAAATTTTCTGTCAAGTTATGAAATTTCAATTCTAAACCCTAATTGATATCTAACTGAAATCAAATTTATGACATCAATAAAAATCACTAAAAAATCTAGTAATGATCAAATAATTGATTCTCATAGAAAGCTGTTGTTTTGAGTAATCTAATAATTGCTTAAGCGCTAAACCTTGGCCTTTCCCACTTAGTGGAAGTCACTCAAAAGAGTTTTTGAATGAAACTAAAGAAAATGAGGAATAAATGAAAGAGACCAACTAAAGTGGCTTTAAAGAATAAATATATGTATATGAACATTATCTTCATCTTTGCTTGTAAGTATACTTTTTATTACAAGTAAATTTGTAGCTTCCAAATGGCAATTTTTATGACATTAAACTTAGTGTTTCATTAGACGACAAAGGGAAGACTCCATCTCACCAACACCTTAAAATAAGAGAAACAATGACCAAAACCTATATATAAACAAAAAGCATTCAAATAGGTTTTTGATTAAGATATAGAAGTTTGGACCTTTCATTGTTAATTATGTGTTAATTGAATTATTTGCTAATAATGGTTTTGGACGGTGATGTTAAAAAGTGGGATCAAGCTAAGCTTTTCTGGGGTTATTTGAAATGTGTGATCTTGATTGGTTTGAGTAGGTAGATTATATGGTTTCTATAGCGTAGATGGAACAAATTAAAAACATCACCTAAAATTGTCAAAAATTAGTCTTCCAATGTCCATAAGCTCAATGGGAACAGAGGAGTCAAGAACCATTTATTTATACAAATTCAAACATCAGAAAGGCAATCGCAACGTAAGATTAGGGGTGAACATTCTATTAATCAAATCGTATCAAACTGGATTAGTTCACTTTCAATTTATCCGAATTTGTTTTTATGGTATCCACTCTAAAATCAAATAGTATAAATTATCGTACCAAAGCAAATTAAATCAGTTTTCATTCCGTTACATATGGTAATTGGCCAAAAATAAAAAATGAAATAGTTTTATACATCCAAACTGATTGCTAATTGAATTTTTAAAATAACTATCTAAATCTGAACAAATTGAGTCGATTTGGTTTAGTTCTTGGTTAGAAACTAAAAATTATTCACTCCTATGCAAGACGTTAATTTTTAGCATTTAGTTTTTTTTTTTTCAGGATTATGAAATTGTAAACATTAAATTTTGAATTGGAATAATAGGCCTTAATAAAAGTAAAAGAGACACACCAAGATATAATCTAGTGATACATGCATATATGGTATGACAATAAATTCAAGTCTAACTCACCTCTCTAAAATCTATATCTATCTATATATAAATATATAAAACTCATCAGAGTTTGCTTATGTGGCATGATATCATTAAACTTAGTTGGTGATGTGCAATTTTATTCTTTATTAAATTTTTAATATTTTTATTTAATTATTTAGTTTAAAAAAATTAAATTGTAAAACTTTTTATTTTCTTTATTTAATAATTAATAACCATATAATAATTTTATTTGACTAATAAAACGACTCTTTGGTTTCATTTTTTTTACAATAATTAATAATCCAAATAATAAATTTTTTACATTAATAATAGAATACTAATTAATTTTTAATAATTAATAACCACACTATAAATTAATCTAATATTTTGTTATTTCATAATTTAATTATTATTTAATTTTTTCTAAAATTTTAAATTGAGTATTACATCTATTATATTTTTCATATAAATTTTTATTTTCTTTTTCAAACTCAATATTTTTTTGCATAATGACAAAAATTAATATTCTGAGAAAAAAATATTTAATGGTCACTGATTCACAGAATTTCTTTCTTTTTCTCTATTCAAGTAATTTTATGATTCGAGTAAAATAGATTATTTCAATTTGCAAAAGCAATATTTATTGTTTTTAATTTAGTTAAGAAGTAAATTTATTATTTCAAAATTTATTAGGATATAGTGCTTTTATTATTTTAAAATTTATACAACAAGCTGGATTGATAATTTTGTTATAATAACATTAAAAAAAATAAAAGTATTTTTTAAGAAAAAGAGTAAATGATACATATTATTTTTTTTATTTCATAACAAAATTTGATTTGTATAAGTTATTTATATATTTTTAAAGTTTTCTTTATTATTTTATAGTCTTTTATGAATTTTTTAATTTATAAAAATTTAACTATATTAATTGATAAAATGATGCAATTGTTTTTAGTCAATAGATGAAATAGAATAAATAATCAATAAAATAATTTTTAAATATAAAAATAAGGAAAAATTATAATTTTATGTCTATAGTTTGCCATAAATTATTAGTCTATTCTTGTATTTTGAAAAATACACTATCATATCCTTACTGTTTGGTCCGTTATACATTTTTATCATCCTGTCCATTTTGTTGCAATCTAGACATTAATTACAAGAGAAAAGACAATATTGCCCCTCACTTGAATTCAGATTGATGCCTTGAAAGTGGATTCTCTACTGATGATGAAGCTAGGCTGAATAAAAAACCCTAGAAACCAATTTGAACAATGTAATCGAAATTGAATAGCCATACAAGCAAAGAAAACAATAAACTAAAATGAAAAAATTATTTATTGGGAGATAAGAACAAACTCCTTCAATGGAAACACTAACTCTTTGCTTTCTCAATTGTTCTTTAGCTTTCCATTTAAGTTGGCCCTTTTTTAATCTTTGGTGGAGTTGTTGAATTCAGCTCTTTAACCTGTTTCTAGTTTTTTTGTTTTGCAGCAACATGCTCCTCTGAATATTGGAGGAGGCCAAACCACTGCAACTTGATCTCTTTGTTGCTCTTTTGCGAGAATACCAAACACTATTGTTCCTAAGGAATTAATTTGGCAAAGCTATATGTAAAAATCTCACTTGCACTCTATGGTTTGTTGGACTGTTTTTTCGGTACACTAGTTTTGGAAGGAGAATGCATCTAAAAATCTCTATTAGAATAAAATTTTATTTAAATTCTCAATTGAAAGAAGATTAGCTCAAGAAAGTATTTTGAAAGTGTAAATTAATCGACAAAGACGAAGAAAATCTGCAAAAAGAGATAAGAAAAACAAAACCTTTTGTTTTTGTTATATAATAAAGTAGAAAAAGGGTTTACATGATTTATTTTTGTTATATCTTATTGTCTTATTTATATTCATTTTGTTTTATTATTTAGGATTAAGGAGTGGGCCTTTGGTCAGTACCAAACTATATAATAAAAAAAAAACCAAACCAAGCTGAATATTCTCTAGAATCAAATCAAACCAGTTCGATTAAATTTCTTTCTAGTCTAGAAAGAACTCATGTTTGCTAGTCTAGAATTCAATACAGCTAAAGGCATTCTAGTTTCTCCATAAGCTAATACAATATTATTATTTTTTTATGTCTATTTCTTTAATTTGCTTTGAATGTGTTAAATGGTTAATTAGATAAAAGAACTGGTTTCTCAATTTAACCTATACTTTTACTTTTATCAATTAAATTTGTAAATTTCTAAAATTTTAACACTTTTAGCCTCTAATTACATTTTAAAAAATAGTGAATAAAATGCTAATTAATCGTACGAAATTCAACTTTTTAAAAATATAAGAGAAAATATGATCTATAATGTTCTGAATTTTCCGTCCTTTTCCCGTAAGGACATTTTTTTAGTAACTAAAGAAAATTTTTAAAATTGTATATGTACTTACTACTAAATTATGTTTTGATTTTTGAAATAATTATATCTCTAGTGTTTGAACTTTTACATATTTTTTCTATTTTGATGTCTCAATAAAAATAAATAACAATTGAATGTCTCAATTTGTAAAATTTTAGAATCGCATATTTTTGAATGACACAATTAACCAAAAAATTAGGACATGTTTTTTATTACATGGCAGCTTACTTGGCAAAAAGAGATGTAATCTTTGCCATGTAAGCCAATGCTGACTTGGAAACAATGAGAAATCTCCATTATAACAACATTTAATACTTCACAACTTCCTCATTTTCTTTCTTCTAAATCCCTAAAAGATCAAATTCGTCTTATTTTTTCAATTTTTAATTTATTTTTTTAAAGGAAAATTTTAATTTATTATATATACTTTCTTTTTATTTTTTTCCATGAAAATAATATACTTATACATATTTATATATAAAAATTCATAAATTTATATATAAAGAGATTCCACAAAATGAAATCTTAGTTGGCAAATTATCAAAAATAAGAAAACTTAGAAAAAATGTTGGATGTGCTACTCTAATTAGAGGTGACCATTCGATTTATCTGAACAAATTCAAACTAAATAACTTAATCCGAATATAGTTGAATTTTATAAATTTATTATTCAATCTAAATAATATTTAATATAAAACTAAAAGTAACTGAATCCAATAATAAATGGTTTTATACAAAAAAACAGCAACCAACTGAATAACCAGATTAGTATTTTCAATTGATTAATATAAATCGATTACAAGAAAATATTCAAATTCAAAATTTTTCATGATTAATATAAATCGATTACAAGAAAATATTCAAATTCAAAATTTTTCAAACATATGTAGTTCTGTTTCCACATTTACAATTCGCACTCTTAAAGTAATTATATATATATATATATATGCTTATAAATTTATGACAATTGTATAGAATAAAAAATTAATTAATTAATCCAACAAGTCACAAGTGTACAAATAAAAATTATAAAAATAATCATTTCTAAATCGAACTATCCAAATAGCAATTATATAATTTATAATATAAATATGAGAATAGAAGGGAAAATAATGAAACTTCTAATATCACCCTCAATAAAATTTAAAATATCCTAAAATAGTCTTAGTCGTAATTAATTCAAAAATTATATTTTATACCAACGACTGTTTAGATGAGTGATTCGACATTCTTTTCTTTTAAGTGAGATGGATGATTCAATCTTCAAGGATGAAACAAATACTCGTTGAGATCACTTTAACCCTTCTTGGATCGCCTTGGTGCGAGCAGAATTTAGTTCTAATCTAGTGGGCTCAGGATACCTGTGGTTAAGATAAGAAAAATTATATTTTATTATTTGATTAGATATAATTTCTAAAAATTATTTTTTAAATAAATAAATAAATAAATTTATATAGCAATTTGCATGATAAAGAAGCTAAATGTAAGTAGCATAAGTTGCCACTTGGCATTATGATGTTAGAATTCTAACATAATTTAACATTGTAACAAAATGAGATGTTTTATATTTTCAAATAAATATTTATTAAGATAATATCAATAATAAAAATTATCTCTAACATTTATTAATATAAATTTATTTTTTCTTACAAAACAATAATAACTAATCCACATACTAAAAATGTGTGAATAAATAATATATTAATATTAAATAAATAATATATAAATAATTTAAAAAATATAAATTGAAACGTACAAAATACGATAATTTTTAAAAAAGTAGAACATCACACGCTTATAACACATTATACTAAATAAGTAATATATTAATATTTTAAATAATTAAATAATCATTTATAATAAATTACAAACAGAAAATAAATAAATAAATTTAATTTCTTATTTTAGTGATGCACAAACAAATTAAAAATTTCATTTTATTGATAGTAAAAAAAATTTAGTTGATTAGCTTGGTATATGAAGTAGTCTCATATACCGGAGCTAGGTTGTATGGACACATGATACGAAATACAGAAACGTATTAGATATAATAATTTTTTAAAAATGTAGGACATCCATACGCTTACGATAAAGTACATTAAATAAGTTACATATTAATATTTTTAAATAAATATATAATTATTTATAATAGATCATAAATATAACATAAAACAACACTAAATTTCTTATTTTAATGACGAAAAAATAAATAAAAAAATATTTCATTTTTATTGGTAATAAAGAAAAATCTTAGTTGATTAGCTTGATGTATAAAGTAATTTCATATACCAAGAGTTAGATTGTACGGATACGGGATACAAAATATAAAACGTATGAGATACAATAATTTTTTACAAAAATAGGACATTTATATACTTAGGACATAATACACTAAATAAGTAATATATTAATATTTTAAATAAATAATCAATCATTTATAATAAATAATAAATATACAATAAAATAATAAATTTTTTATTTCAATGACGCAAAAATAAATTTTAAAAAAGCATTTTATTTTTTATTGGTAATAAAAATAAACCTTGATTAATTAGATTGGTGTATAGTGTAGGCTCATATACCACAAGATAGGATGCACATACATGAGACATGAAATACAAAAATATATGAAATATAATAATTTTTTAAAAAGTAGAAAATCTACACGCTTAGAATAACTACACAAAAAGTAATACATTAATATTTCAAATAAATAAATAATCTTTTATAATAAATTATAAACATAAAATAAATAAAAAATTTAATTTCTAATTTCAATGACGTAAAAACAAATTAAAAATAAAACACTTCATTTTTTATTGGTAATTAAAAAAAAAAACCTTGATCGATTAACTTAGTATATAAAGTAGTCTCATATAGTAGGAGTTAAGTTGCATTTACTCAGGACACAAGATATGAGAATATACTTAATATGATATTTTTTAAACAAGTAGGACATTCACATACTTAGAATATACTATACTAAATATACATTAATATTTAAAATAAATAAACAATCATTATAATGAATCATAAACATAAAAATAAATAAATAAATAACTAATTTTTTATTTCAGTATAATTAAATAAATTTTCAAAATTATCATCATTATTAAAAAATATATTAATAGTGTGTGCGCATTTTTGGATATAATTCATATCATACGTAACTTTTGCTATCGTTAATGAAAGAATTTGCACGAACCTTAAGAAAGCACATCTTAATTAGAGAGGATAATTTTACCTGACGCAGTAGGTACCCGATCAGATATGATTTGATTTTGACGGATTTAGGTAGTGATAATAAATGAGTTTGTGACGGGTTCAGATAGTATTTTTACTATTCATATCGAGTTTGAGTTGGATATAAGGATTCAGATACTCGCTATCCGTTATCTATTTAATTGATATTTTAAAAATATTTAAAATAATTATTTTTCTAAAGAAAATTATATATATATATATATAGTGTGTATATATGTATATGTATATATACCCTTTTAATTATAATTAATACTATAATTATAGTTAATATTTATATTATATTTTTTTATTAAATCAAAATAATAATTTCATAATTTTTACTTATTTTTTATTTTTGAAAAATAAAAAAATATTTTTAATGTAAATGAGTTAGGTATTTAAAACACTGCTCCAAATACCAAACTAATCAACCAAAATTTTTTTTTAATTACAAATTAAAAATGAAGTGTATTTTTTTAAATTATTTTTATTTTATTGAAGTAAGAAATTAAGTTTTATTTTATTTTATGCTTATGATTTGTTATAAATGATTGTATATTTACTTAAAATATTAATATATTATTTATTTAGTGCAGTGTGTTCTAAGCATGTGAATGTCTTACTTTTAAAAATCATATTCGTAAGCGGGTAGATTACTTATCAATTGTTTTGTAATAAGAAATAAATTTATATTAATATATTAATGTATTAGTGTTAGAGATAATCTTTTTTACATATATTATTTTGATAAAAATATTATCTAAAACAACTTATCTTTTTACAATTATGTGTTATTGTCACGACCCAAAACTGTGGGCCGGACCGGCACTAGGACCTAGGTAAGCTTAAGGCCCCCGAGGCCCGTAGTAAGCCTAACTATCAAATTCCATTTCTATTATCATTTGACTATCAGAATAGTAAGCCCATATTATGACATTTTCATAAGTCAATCAGAGTTAATAATTCTGACCCCGCCTTAGTAATACATACTATTCGCAGCTTGGGCCTATATCCATATAATTAAAATATTTTCTCGTACAAATAATTATTTGTCATAATATGATCAAACTATACAGTCTCCAGATAGTTATTTACACTCCACAATTTATTTATAACCACATGATAATTCTATTACAAGCCAATATTCGTTCAAGCATCCTAACTGCGGAGTTAAATAAAATGTGCGGAGTATTCCAAATATTAACAGAGAGTTATACTAACATGATCAATCCTCTGTGAAGAAGGAAGCAGAGTCTTATGGACCAACAGTATCCTTATTTCCTGAAAAATATTTATGGAAAGGGGGTGAGTTTCACTAAACTCAGTGAATAATAATAAATAATGCAAACCCACACATTCAAGCAGTATGCTTTCACAA
>CANUEX010027598.1:0-31138 GCA_948099535.1 Jatropha multifida | reverse complement strand
AATGTTAAGTGTATGTAAGACTTTATGGGAATGATTGAGTTGAATAAAATAAGGCCCTGTGATAGTTTGAGTCATTAAAAATATAATGGGCCAACTTGTAGAATATTTTCATGTAATTATGGTGTTGAAATAAGAGATTAGACTTACTACGGGCCTCGGGGGCCTTAAGCTTACCCAGATCCTAGTGCCGGTCCGGCCCATGAAAACGGGTCGTGACAGAAAGATAAGTATAAGTATCATAGTTTACCGATTTGCATTATTTTGGATTATAGAACGACGGATATTAGAATTCACACAATTTAGCACAATTGTAATAATTGTAAAAATATCAATTGTTTTATATTTTTAAATAATCCCTCTATATATCTTAAAAAGGATTATCTCTAATATTTAATATATTAATATAAATTTATTTTTTCTTACAAAACAATTAATAAGTAATTTACATGCTTAAAAAGAGTGTGAATAAACAATACATTACTATTAAATAAACAATATATAAGCAATTTAAAAAATATAAATTGAAACGGAAGGGATACGATAAGTTTTAAAAAAGTAAGATATCCACACGCTTAGGATATTTACACTAAAAGAATAATATATTAATATTTTAAATAAATAAATAATAATTTATAATAAATTGTTATGGAAGAATTCTTTCTTTGTAATCTTCTTGAAGGATCATTTGTGTTAATTATCTTTGCTTTAATACTTCCAGGTATAAATTCTCTTATCTCAATAGTTTTCATGCTTTGAAACCTAGAGGTTTGGAGTTCTCTTTTTATTCTGATGTACTATGAGGTTTTTCCAAATTTTTTCACTTAATATTCACATGATGGGTTGGAAATTTTTGGATAAACCTAATGGTTTGGGTCTAGTTGCCTTTGATAGTTAAGTTTTTCCTGGATATGTTAAAAATTAATAAAATATTTTATTTGCTGATAAAAAAATAAAATAAAAAGTTTTAATTTCTTATTTCAATGACACAACAAATATTTAAAAATACTTTATTTTTTATTAGTAATAAAAAAACTTTCATTGATTAGTTTAGTGTATAGAGTAGTTTCATATACTAAGAGTTGAATTGCACGAAAACAGGATATGAGATACAAAACATACGGAATATGTTAATTTTTAAAAAAAGTAGTACATTCACTGCTTAAAACATACTACATTAAATAAGTAATATATTAATATTTTAAATAAATAAATAATCATTTATAATAAACAGAAAATAAAAAAAAACTAAATTTCTTATTCCTCACACAAAAGGAAATAAAAAACACTTCATTTTTATTTATAATAAAAAAAATCTTAATTGATTAGCTTGGTGTATAGAGTAATGTCATATATCAGAAATTAGATTGTACAAATACAGAACACGAGATATAAGAACGTACGAGATGCAATAATTTTTAAAAAAGGTAGGACATCCACATGCTTAGAATATAGTATACTAAATAAGTAATACATTAATATTTTAATTAAATAAACAGTCATTTATAATAAATTATAAACACAAAATAAAAAAATTAATTTCTTATTTCAATAACACAAAAACAAATTTAAAAAAACTTTATTTTTTATTGGTAATAAAAAAATTTAGTTGATTAATTTGGTGTATTGAGTAACCTCATATATCAGGAGCTATATTGCATGGAAACATAATATGATAATTTTTAAAAAAAGTAAGACATGCTTAGGACATAATACACTAAATAAGTAATACATTAAGAATTTACATAAATAAACAATTATTTAAAATAAATTATAAATATAAAATAATAAAATACTTAATTTCTTATTTCAATAACACAAAACAAATTAAAAAAAGAAACGGTTCATTTTTTTTTGTAACAAAAAAAATATTGATTAGTTATCTTGGTATAAGGATTAGTCTTATATACTACGAGTTAAGTTGTAAGAATATGAAATACGAGATACGAGAACGTATGGATATAATAAGTTTTAAAATAGAATATTAATATGCTTAGGACATATTACTCTAAATAAATAATATATTAATATTTCAAATAAATAAATAATCATTTATAATAAATCATAAACACAAAATAAAAAATACTTAATTTCTTATTTCAATATAATCAATTAAATTCTCAAAATTATTGTCACCGTTGAAAAATATATTAATAGTGTGTATGTTTTTTTTATATAGATCATACCATACATTACTTTTGTTATTGTATACCTTATGAAAAACTACGCATAATACTTAAGAAAATATATCTTAACATTGCATCTTTTCAGTATATCTCAATAAGATACAATTTATCATCTTATTATATTATTTTAATATTTTCGAAGGATGTTATAAAATATTATTTTATTTTTTAATATTACATCACACATCGTGCGGATTATAAGAGAAAAAAACAATTATGTTTTTACATAATATCATATAGAAGGAAAAAACTAAATTAATATTAATAAGAAAAAACTATTTTATTTGAAAATAGGAAAAGAATATAAGAAAAAAGAATTTCGATAATTTTCTCTTCCAATTAGTAGAAAAATAAAAAAATTATAAAAATAAATTTATAGAGAAAAGTAAATTTTATTTTTCTTTTATATGCAAAAAAATAAGTAACAAAAGTTTTTTTCCAAAAAAATTTAGTCCCTTCTTATTTTTTCTGATTATTAATTAATAAAAAAACATACAAAATAAAATTAAGAAAACACTTCATCATGCAATAAGGAACGTACGTGATACGATAATTTTTAAAAAAATAGAAAATTCATACGCTTAGAACATACTACACTAAATAAATATCATACATTAATATTTTAAATAAATAAATAATCATTTATAATAAATTATAAACATAAAAATGAAAAGTATTTAATTTCTTATTTCAATATAATTAGTTAAATTCTCAAAGCAATTATCATTATTGTAAATACATTAATAGTGTGTGTGCATTTTTTATGCAAGTCATACTAGGGGCGTTAAAATGGGTCACGACACGCGAACACAATTCGCCTAACACACAAAATAAATGGTTAGAATTAAAATTAAACGAGTTCGTGTCATAAACGAGTTATCTATTTATGACAAGAATATATACGTGTTCTGTCTCGGGTTGACTCAAGTTAAGCTAGTAACTAGTTTATTTAAGACAAAAAGTAATTTTAGTGTTGATATAAATACTCCAAGTAAAATCTATTTAAATTTTATTATTGTATTACTTTTTTATTTTAAATATGAATCTTAAAGAATTTATGTATTTTACGTGTTAAAAATTATTTTTAAATGTAATTGGAGTTAAATAAGTTAAAAGTTAAAAATACTATAAACAGGTTAAATTAGTCGTATATAGGTTAACACTTCAATTTAATCTATTTATAATTTAAGCGGATTACACGAGTTGTGTATTGGTCAACACGACTCATTTAACTTATATATGATATCAAGCGGGTTAAACGTATTGTGTTCGTATCAACTATCTAATTTTCATATTGTGTTTGTATTGAAATTATAAAAAATTAATTTATTTTTTAATATTATCACGCGTACCGTGCGGTTCTAACACTACCGTCTATATATATATATATATATATATATATAAACGAAAAAAAAACAAAAATTAGGTCCACCAATATGGTCCCTTAGTTTCAACTACAATAAAAATCCAAAAATTTTGTAAATACATCCATCTGTTTACAACTTCATGGGCTATATATATATACACACACACACACTAGGAAGCAGCATTGATACGTACAAAGCAACAAGCATGGAAGACAAATATGTCTACTTGGTTATCTTTGTCCTTCCTTTCCTCTTTCTTGCCCTGAAAACAATAACAAAACAGAAAAGAAAGGTACCGCCAAGCCCACTTTCTCTTCCAATTATAGGCCATCTGCACCTCATCAAACTTCCCCTGCATCAAACGCTTCATAATCTTTCCCAAAAATATGGTCCGATCATCTCTCTCCGATTTGGTTCCCAGAAAGTCATGGTTATATCATCACCATCAGCTGTTGAAGAATGCCTCGCTAAGAACGACATCGTATTTGCAAATCGTCCTTCGTTTACTCTATCCAAGTACATAGCTTACGACAACTGTACTCTCTCAACATCCTTTTATGGAGACCATTGGCGCAACCTTCGCCGCATAGGCATGCTTGAAGTTTTCTCGTCGAATCGCCTGAATGCGTTCTCGGGCATTCGACGAGAAGAAATCGAGACTTTCCTAAAGAAACTATATGATATCTCAAGTAGTGGTTTTGCTAAGGTAGAGTTGAAACCACTGTTGATGGAGCTAACGTTTAATATGATTATACGAATGATAGCTGGAAAACGGTACTATAGTGAGGAAACGACCGCAGAGGAGAAAGAAGAGGCAAAGCAATTTAAAGAAACGATAGAAGAGACTTTTGAATATGGAGGAGCCTCCTATTTGGGAGATTTCTTGCCTATTTTGCAGTGGATTGATTATGGGGGATTTTTGAAAAGAGTGGAAAGACTTGGTAAAAGAACTGATAGGCTATGGCAGAGTTTTATCGATGAACATAGAAAGAAAGAAACAAAGAACACCATGATTAGCCATCTGCTTTCTTTGCAAGAATCGGAACCAGAATATTATACAGATGAAGTTATTAAGGGTCTTATTCTGGTGAGTGATTTTAACTAATATTTCTCTATCTAAGCCTTATATGTGTTTCTGCATCCATGTTTTCTTGCTTTTAGGTTTATGTGAAGCCATTCTCATTAGTTTTTGCATTGAAGACTTGTACCATTCGTATGCCTAGTGTTTTTATCAGTAGAAATTGACTTGCTTTGACCATGTGCACTGAAGCATTCATTGTGCTAATCAATGAAAAATAAGTTGGGGGTTTCATTTCCAAATATGGAATTTACTTATATAAGACTGAGTCCATCACCCCACCCATGAGACTGAGTCAACAATTGCAGCATACTTGAAATCCTAAATAATAAAGAATTGACTAAAGCAGCATATACATACAAAAGGAGCATGTCAATGTATGTACTCACATATATAATAAAAATGATTGATGCAAGTTGTTGAAATTTGTTAGTAAAACATCCTAATTGCAATAAACAAATATATTGTTGAGTCACAAGCACATTATTCATACATAATTTGATCGAAGGTTGAATTTTTTTTTTTTAAAGATTTATTGGCCACCTATGGCGGCTAATGCAGTCTCATATATTACAGTCGAAACAATGACGTACATGATAACTATCAACCCCAATTACTGGGAATTAAATATTGCTAATTTAAAACAATGATTTATGTACTATAGTGATTAATGTTTTGGTCATATACACTTAGGTTATGGGTTGAATTCAATACTCAAAAAGCAATATATATATATATATATAATGGAATTGGAGATGTAATTGATTTTGATTAAATCAAAACCGGTTTATAATTCAATCAATCGGTTGAATCGACCGATCTGATTTGAGTTGAAAAACTATACTCATATAACACGAAGGGACAAAAATACAGGGATAAAGTGAAGGGATAGTTTTGTCATAAAAATTAGTTGTTTAATTTTATAGAATTCATTTAAAAATTCTACCTGTTTAATTATTTGATTTTAATTTAATTAAATTCAATTCTAAAAAATTTTTTAAAATTGAAATCTTTATTTTTTTTTTAAATATAAAAGTATTGATTTTCAAATGAATTCCATGAAGATTTTCAAGATGAAGTCTACAAAATTTAACAAAATTCATTTATTACAAACAAACAATGGATAGTGTTTTTAAGTAATATCGGCAAATGTTTATGCATTACAATTTATGAGATTTAATTATCATATGTTACATTTATATAATAATTGATAATAAATAAACACATTTTATAAATAAAATTTTAATTTAGTATAATTTTGCAACTCGCTCTACTATACGATGGATATCTATATTTTTTATGATTAATTGAAATGTCTAATGAATTAAAATAATATTGTAGGCTACATAATGGGATTAACCCTTTTATTAATTTATTAAATTAATGAAAATTATCGTAAGCCCTAAAATTCGAACCTAAAACTTCTCAATGTTCACGTTTGTTTGGACTACACTTTATTCGCTGGTGGCTATATTTATGTAACTGAGTTGTTAAAATTTCAATTGTAGGATATTGTATTTGGTGGGACTGAATCAACAGCCATTACAATAGAATGGGCAATGTCAAATTTACTTAATCACCCTGAAGTTCTGGAGAAGGCGAAGAAAGAGTTGGACACAAAGATCGATGATAAAGAAAGCTTGATGGATGAATCTGTTGTTTCTAAATTACCATATCTTCAAAGTATTATAACAGAAACCCTAAGATTGCATCCACCAGGTCCACTCCTTATTCCACATTTATCATCTCGAGAGTGTAATGTTGGAGGGTACAGTGTTGAACCCAATACGATGCTGCTTGTTAATGCTTGGGCTGTACATAGAGACCCTAAGTTATGGGATGACGCAGCTAAATTTAAGCCTGAGAGATTTGAGAGTGGAACTAATCAAGGTATTGAAGCCAACAAGCTGTTGCCCTTTGGGTTAGGAAGGAGGTCGTGTCCTGGGATTGGTCTAGCCAACCGTGTTGTAGGGTTTGGTTTAGGGTCTTTGATTCAGTGCTTTGAATGGAAAAGGGTAAGTGACCAGGAAATTGATATGTCTGAAGGGATTGGACTCACCATGCCCAAAGCTCAGCCATTAGTGGCCATGTGCAGAGCACGTAATATCATGACGAAAGCGCTATCTTCTCCATGAAGCTTGACTTACTCTTGGAATGTTGTGATATAAAGTAAGCTCTCGTGTGTTAATTTGTAATAATGACTTTTATATTATGAATGTTAAGATCTGAGTTAGATTCTACCATTCTTCCAGTTTAGTTCTTATCCCATGTCTTTCTATTTTGCATTTATTTATTCTCACTCATTTTATAAAGTTAATTAAAAAATATATTCACTCCTTGAATTTTATTATCATGATTTGACAAAATACATCACATTAAAAATTATTTTGCTTTTTTTCATACTGAACTCATTAATATTAAGAAAAGTAATTCATTTAATGAATGATTATAAAGATTATCATAGAAAAAATAATTATTTAAATATATAAATTTAAAAATTTTATAAATATTTTTAAACATTCGAACAAAAATGACCAGCGAACATAATGAAATCATGGAGTATTTATTAAGTTTATCGTATATGAAATTTATTCTCTTCCAATTATAGGCCATCTGCATCTCATCAAACTTCTCCTGCATCGAACGCTTCAAATTCTTTCCCAAAAATATGGTCCAATCATCTCTTTCCGATTTGGTTCCCAGAAAGTCATGATTATATCATCACCATCCGCTCTCGAAGAATGCCTGCAAAGCGTCCTCCGTTTAGTCTATCCAAGTACATAGCTTGCAACAACACCACCTTCTCAACAACCTCTTACGGTGACCATTGGCGCAACCTCCGGCGCATAGCCATGCTTGAAGTTTTCTCTTCGACAAGATGAGATCAAGATTTTCCTGAAGAAACTGTATGATATGTCGAGTCATGGTTTTGTTAAGGTAGAGTTGAAACAAATGTTCATGGAGTTGACACTTAATATAATTATAGGAGTGATCGCCGGAAAACGGTATTATAGTGATGATATGACCGGAAAGAAGAAGCAAAGCAATTCAAAGAAACGATAGTAGAGATTTTTGAATATGCAGGAGCCTCGTATTTGGGAGATTTCTTGCCTATTTTGCAGTGGATTGATTATGTTGGAATTTTGAAAAGAATGGAAAGACTTGGTAAAAGAACTGATAGCGACTGCAAGGTCTTATCGATGAACATAGAAAGAAAGAAAGAACACCATGATTAGCCATCTGTTTTCTTTGCAAGAATCAGAACCAGAATATTATACAGAAGAATTTATCAAGGGTCTAATGCTGGGGAGTGATTTTAACTAATAGTTCTCTGTCTAACCTTTTTAATTATCTTTGTATTTACTAATTTATGTTTTTTTTCTTGATTTGGGTTTTATGTAGTGCTTCTCGTAAGTGTTCTAAAAGCCATGCTCATTATATATATTATCATTATCATATCAATATTTTATATAAAATAAATCACTCATCCTAAAAATTATCGTTCTGAATTACTCATAGATGATCTGGTCAAAGATTGAATTGATAGTGACATAATTGCCGTCTCATGGTTAGAGGTGAAAAATAACCTGTAAAATCCAAATTTAATCGATTTTATAGTTTTATTAAATTTTAATAGAAAAAGAATCTCGAAACTTTTTGTTTTCAATCCAGCTCAAATTTTAAAAAACTTGAAAATTCAACTGGTTTGATCTTTTTAAAATCGAACCAATTGAAATTAATATCGGATAACCAATATAGAATAGAATAAAAAATCCAAGACCAACATAAACCGTTTTGTATTGACAAGCTGCGACTTACCAGTTCTTATAAAATCTAATTGATTGAAATGGTAAAATCTAGTAATTATAAATTTCTATCTAATGACTGAGCGTCCAATCAATTAAGAAAGAAAAAAATAAGATATAGTATTTAGAGAGCAACTACTGTTAGCATTCCTTTCACATCAAATATTGTATAATTGAAAACACGAAATTCCAAACAAAAATCAAATACAAATTCATAAAATTCCAAACAGAATCCCACTTGTACACCAAAAGGAACAAAAAGAAAAAAAGAAAAACCTTAGCAATTGAAAGAATTGAAAAATGAAATTTGAAGGGAACTCTTACTACAACACTCCCCCACAGAATTATCCAAAGTGTTTCACGTTTACCAGGCACCACAGATTATACGTGGTCTTCAAAAAAAATGAGGCAAGGAATAAAAGAAAAAGAAAAAGAAAAAACTCTAAAATAGGAACAAAAAGATCATAGTGTGTATAAAATATACCAATTGATTTCAAGAACACCTTGAATCAGTTGTTCTAAGGCAAGCCGCAAAAAAAACTGATACTGAGCAACTGCAGTCTTATGTACACAAACACCCTCTCTCCTCCCCTACAGATTCTAAAACAGAATTTTTAATGACCAAATTATCAAATAGTAAGATGGGCTTTGCAGAATCTCACCCACCAAAAATGCGGTCTATGAATTGTCTATCAAAATCAGTCAGGCCACTATTAATATCTGTAGCCTGAAGATCCTGGTGGTGCAGGTGGCAATCGATTAGGAGTACGACGGCTGCCCGAGTTTGAACCATTGCTTAGATCACCATTCTCTGCTGAATCATTGTGATGCCGACTGCGGCCATTAGATGTAGATCTGGACGAACCATAGTCCACAGAACCATTTGCAGCTGCATCAAATGCTGTTCTCCAGTCATCACCTGATGGACCATTTGACTTGGGGCTGCTTTCTGCAATTAGGTAATCCAAAAAATTTAGAGCATCAGAATCAAAATATTTACCCAAAAAATGACACCATTAAAACCCTTTAAAAAAATCCTACATCAAAATATTACAGGCTCTTTCCAGCCTACCTGCACTACCATTCGACCAATTAGAAGCAGCAGCTGCCCGGTTGTCATGAATGCTGAGTTGGCGTGTTAACTTAGAGAGCAGAGAGGACTGTTTCTGGTAGCGCTCTCTCCTGCGTTTTACATTCTGGTCCTCTTGAAGTAGCTCTTCAATCCTCGCCGAGCTTTGAGAACTAGCCATAAATCAAACACAAAATATGTAAATAAGGACAACTTCAGAATATCATATTTGATGCATCAGCAGAATATGCACAAGACATCTATATGAACTATAACATTTGAAGGGAAAAAAAAATCACATGAAGAGAGAGACAAGGAGACTTGTAACCATAAAATGAAGCCAATAAAAAGCCATGGAACAAGTTCCCAGTACAGAAAAAATGAGTTTCAGCAGTAGATAATTCATCAAACCTGACAGAGCTATACAACTGATTTAGCATATCTTCCTTGGCCTTCTCAACTTGGCAAAGAACAACAGCCTGCTTACCAATCACAATGTATTACCAAATGTTTTCACAAAAGCTCAATTATAAAGATAATAAAACCAAATTACAGAATTATGCTTACTTTGGGAACATTAGCAGCCAAGCTATTCAAGACTGCTTCAACATAACCACGCACTTCCTGAGACATCCATCTGAGCTCTTCCTCAGGGTCTGCAGGTCTCCGAACCATTGTATCCTGCACAAAACCACAAACCAATTTTCATTTGTGAATTTTGCAAAGCTAACCAAATAACCTCCAAAATCTAGTGTATTTTATCCCATGGAACATAAAAATTAACAGGTCACTGGTAAGTGCAAGTGACAACTGACAACTGCTAAATAATGAAGAAAAACAAAAAGACAGACCATAAGCATTCCTACCCAACAGAGCATACAAAAAGGATGCTTCAGGTAAAACCAAAATAATTGATGATAAGAAAGTAGAACGGTGGAGTAGCAAGTGCACTCAGTAACATACTAGAGAACCATCAGAAAGACTCTGCCGCATGGGATGACCACCTTCAGGAGATGCATTCCTTGTTTGTCCTCTTGAAACTTGAGCAATTTTTGACATTTTGTTAATCCATTCAACCTTGTCAGCCACTGTCTCAGCCTTCAAGACAACAGCACTATGGGCTGCACATTAAAAGGACATTAACTTGAAAGCAATAATAGTTTGAAATACTACCAACCGAAAAATTCACCTAGCTGAAGTATGACAACCTAAATTATGTACCTTTCAGAACAGTTTTATATGGAACCTTGCTAGTTATCTTGAACACAAGACTGGAAGATTTAGAATCTGGTCCGTTGGCTTTTTTATCCTTCGAACTCTTTGACGGAGGCGGTCCTTCCTCATCAGAAACCTCTTCAATAGTGCATTCCTGAGCATAGGAAAAACAACTCTTGGTATGCAATGCCGATATTTGAAAACAATGAAAAATCCCAAAAGTAAGCAGTATATATTAATATGAAGTACCATCATGGGATGGAGTCAGTTTTAGAGATTATTGGTGATGCTGCTAATAGCAAATCATAGGCTAACATATAAAGAGTTTTGAACCAACACAAAATTTAAAGAGGGTAATGGCCATAATCTTCAGTTCTAGTAAAGATACATATGCTAGAGACCACCAAAATAAATAAATAAATAGATAAATAAAACTTAATATACCTTCCCCCCAACAAAGGTCCCTTGGTAATTTCCACTACCACTTGTAAAACATGCAAATTTCCCATCTTTACATTTGTTTCATTGCCATTAGCTGAGTTTCAAAACATATCACTACTGCTGTTTTCCTTTAATTGTGTTATTATTATTGTCATTATTATTAGTTGCTCCTTGCTCATTTGATTTTTCCTTTTTCTTTTTTCGCCAAATATATAATTTATCCCCCCTGCTTTCACAAAAAGCTCATGTCCCCAGCCCCCTGAATTTTAAAAATGACCTTGTGGCCCCTGAACTTCACTTTTTAACCTTGTGATCGCCCAAAACTTAAATTTTTCTATACTTGTAGCCCCCTAAAGCTTATTCGCTTTTCAAGCTACAAGGTGTGAGATTATTGCAAAAAATAAAATCCAGAAGCACATAATGTCAAAAAGTGAAGTTTATGATGCCACAAGGTCATTTCAAAGTTCAGAGGGGGCCATTATGCTTTTTTGTGAAAGTTCAGGGATAAAATGATATATTCAGCCTATATTTGGGTTGACAACAAATCTAGCTTAAGAAAGTATAAACAACTAGCCACTATTGCATATAAGACTTTGATTTCGCATGTTATCTCTCCTCTTGATCCAAGTTAATTAACTATACTTGGAAGCTCCTTACTAATAAAATAAGGGGTCAACTTCAGAAAGAAGGGACAAAGCAGGTAGTTCATCCAGAATAGGCAGTCCTACTCTGAAACTTTTTGTGTGTCCTATAGCACCAAGGTAATAAAATCTAAAGATATTGAAAGGGATGCCTAATATCCAAGCAGCATAATTGACTGAAATCACAAAATCCAACAAGTGAGGCTTCCCATACCTCCAGAGTGATGACACCACGAAAATGCCTCTCCTCTTGCTTTTTCGTGTAACCAAGCTGTGAAAAAGGAATAGATAAGACTGAATCATAAAAATCATACACATGATATATAAGATTGAAACCAAAAGGTGATGTGTATATTATACAATTGTGACACGGTCTACAGGATTATGTAAATCTATATTAAATTTGAATTAAATAAACACTGCAGGATGAAAGAAAAGGCTTGCATTGAAAATTTTCAGATGTTGATACAGCCATAAAAATTAAAGCTTTTTAGTCCCATGTCAAACAAACATCAAACTCTAAAAATTTTCTTGCAGTAGTAAAGGACTCGAGCTACCACATAGGTAGCAGCTAATTCATGTCCAGTGATAAACTTTCCTAACACCTGTGCAAACAGTTTAAACTGTTTAGGTTATAACCATTTAAATGAAAATAAGAAAATGCATAACATAACCACATAGAAGCAGACATTTCACATGCTTTAGGAATGGTATGAACATCTTCAAGAAGATATATTACAGACCTTCCCAGTCTTTTCATTCAAAACAAACCAACGCTTGCCCCATCCATCCTTTTTTGCACTTTTCTTTAGCAAAAAGCCTGCAAAATGACAGAAAGTAAAAAATGTTACATATCAAGTGGGACGGAAGCTGGAGAATGAGTTACACATGCCTTCATCAAGAAATATTCATCATATACATATATATATATATATATATATATATATATATAACAGCACATACAAGGTTCAAAAACATTTCTTGAATTTTAATAACAAGACAATCCAAATTTGTAATCATTCAATGTATTTTTTGCATGATAATTCATGAAAGGCTTGTTCGCATGGAGATAAAATCACTTAAATTTCCTTTCCAAAATAATATCCAGATGAGTAAATTATCTCTGCTAACATTGTTCAGTTATATTTACAAATCAACTTCTTCATGGTAAGCTAACTGTTAGGCATTTGAGAGCTACGGTGGTTAAAAAACAACTTTAAACTGAAAACTTCGTATGCCTAAGACAAAATCCAACAGCAAGAGTAAGCGGGTGAAAAAAACAAATAAATTCCCCAGTTACAAAGAATTTAATCAGTATTTAGCTATCATTCAAGCTCTACAATGCATCAAACAAGTGAAAACATAACAAGGAGGAAAGAAAAGCATCGTCTAATTCCAGAGTCATTGACACAAACCATAATGCGGAGGTAGAGTTTATGTATAACAACAAATAGAGAGGGACTACAAAAGACCATCAAACCTGCTGTTATTTCTCCTTCAGGACCTGCAGTCTTCAAACCAGAAGCATCTTGCACTTCTTTTTCTGCCTGATTAGATTTCTCTTTCATTGATTTCAAACTCCCCCCTGTTTGCTGACCTCCTGTTTGAGGACTAGTTGCCTTGAAAAAAAAAATGTAGAACTCAAATGAGCAACCAATAGAACAAAAATAAAGGTTGAAGCTACTATCCACATAAAGTATATAAATAAACACCCACCCTATTCAGCACAGCTTGCTCAGCATCATGTCCTTTTTTAGAAGATCGGTTCTTAAGCTCCTCCTCTCGTCGCTGTCTTTCCATCCTAAAGTAGATTAATTTGAATAAATATCATGTATACATCTAAAAATTCTAAGGTGTACAATATTTAACACCACAATACTAAAGTCTATCCTCGGAGATACACGCAAGACAAACCATTAACACACACACAAATATTAAATATTGAGACTACAAAAATAACACTAGTCTAAAAAGTTATTCCAGCAATTTCCTGTGTCATAGGCAGTGAATATCTTGACATGTATGCAGGCGTGTGCCTGTCTGTGTCACAAATTGTCCTTACATTAGACCACGAACATTTTATGGGCCAAGTGGCAGAATATGATGACTCAGTAAAATGCTACTAGAACATAATTACAATACCTCCTTTGCACCAAACGGATGAAGTGTTGGGGAGGTACAAATGCCCGCTCCATATCTACTAGTGCAACAACCATCTTTTTTGCTTCATTCTTAAACTCCTCTAGTGCAGCAGTTGCAATAGCTATGACCTTGCAAAAGATTGAAAACAAGGTGGGGACTTAGAACTATGGAAAGTACTAGCAAAGATATACAAGTGAAATGAGGAAATGATACCGTACCTCTCTCTTGAAAGAAGGATATCTTCCTAGTCCTGGTGTGCCATTTGCTGTAGCAGAAACTATCTCTACCAGGACCCGGTGTACCTGTTTACAGTTAAGCATGAACTCTATCAGTAGCACATTACAGAACCAGGCAGCAATTAGAAACTTTAAAGGGGTGAGAGGCCTGTACTCGATGTAGTCATAAAAGAAGAAAATGTGATAACCATGCATCCAATTTCAACTCAAATTAGATCGACTAAATGAAAATGTCAAAATATTTTTGGCCGAGAATTTTTTGAACCATTCGCAACAAGGCAAAGCATATCACATATGCAAAAATTGGTAATGCCCTGATAAAAGAGGAAGGGCACATTTTTTGAGTGCTCGAACAATGCTTCCAGCACCAAAGACAGTATAGGACTAGCAAACAGATCTAAATAGAACTTTACATGCCTCTTACAACAGTAACCATAAACATTAACAACAAAACATTCAGTATCACGAAAAGTACTGAAAGTCAAAAAGACTCTTTTTTCTTAGGAAAAAGTAAATTTTCACAAAGTACATTTTAATCTAAATAAAAATATAAGAGAATATATATCACAAAGTACCGAACAACAGAATTTGCAAGCCGCAAAATCTAAATATTACAAACAACAGATAGGGCAAAAAATTACCTCATCTACACAGAGACGTGATGGCTCTTTAGCAAGCTCCAGAACACCCTTTATTAAGGATCTCAAACCCTTTTCTGGGGAGATTAGATACGGCTGATAACCATCTGCTTCTAATACAATCTAGCAACAGATCATCAATAAAAGAAAAAGTCACATCATACAACTCATGGATGCAATGTAAGACAAACCACAAGTAGAGTACTGGTAAAAGGCAGCAGAATTACCCTCTTGACATTATTGATATCAAAATGCCTGTCCAAAGGGAGCTGCTTGATCCTATTAGGAAAATTCCCCTCAAAACTGGAAACAATTTTCCAACCAGCACCCTGTAGTAAAATTTTGCAGTCAGCAGCCAATAGATCTAACTAATTATTGTCAGAGGAAATTAATTTAGTGCCTCAGTAGTTTTGAACTAATCCCATCAAGGTAGCAACAACAGATCTTATAGACCATCAAGTAAAACAAAAAACAGAGTTCATAGCACCACCAGACAGTGTTTTAAAACAAATAGACCATGTTAGCCAAATACAGAAGAAAGAAATCACAGCCATCTTGGCAGCACTTGCTTTATAGAGAAAAAGGAAAGCACCAGGGAGGGGGAAAAGAGGAATAATGAGCCCAAAATCCAAAAATCTAATAGGCACCAACAAGAACTAAAAAATGCACATATCATAATGGCTTCCTTATTGAAAATACTGACAATGTAAGCCACATACATGCTACTGGCTAGAGATGGGTTTTGCACTAAACAAATCATACAAGCAGGACTATAATATTCTGCAGTAGAACTTTCTGAAGTTCAGGCTCAATCCTAATGGCCAGACATTTACAACCTTTTAAATCAAAATGAAACATGTTATTTTTCATTTACTTTCTAGATCATCTTTAATTTAGCAAAAAAAGGCTTAAAATTGACAGATTTAACAAAAAAAAGACCTAACAAATCCACTATTGTGGACATATGCACAATCAAGAGCGAAAATTAAAAAGAATACACTCACCTCACCAGTTGTAATGTGCAAGAGAAATTTATCCTCAAATTCCCGGCAAAGTTCTAATGCAATAGCTCTCGTTCCCTCAGCACTTTCAACCATCTGCTCCCCAAGCCTTACTAATTCCTCTTGAACTATTTGAGACTTCCCTTGCAACCTGCAAGGATGCAAAATTTTCAGGAAACAACTGAAAACCCCTATTGATTTCTAAGGCAAAGATCATAACCTAGCTAAGAGAAAATACCATGGGTTAGATCTCTTGCCCGCTCACCCTCACTAAGAGAGGCATGAAACCTCCTTGAAAAGATAAAAAGGAGAAAAAGGTCATAAACAATTACCCAGAAAGGAGGTTCGGAAGCCTAACTTTCATGCGCTTGCGAATCTGCTGTGCCAAAGCATCCACCAAAGATATTCTGCCTAGCTTGCTTTGAGGGGCACCAGTCAGTATCGATTTAAGACTTTCACTCTCCGCTTTCCATGCAGTTTCCAAAGAGCTGTCAGATCCAGATTGTGTAGAAGCTATTGAAACTGACTGACCAATTAGAGCAACCCACGGGATATCAGCAGTTTTTGATGGTCCCTGATTTAACAGTAGAGCCTGAACAGCTGCAAGAGCTTTCTGATCCGAAGCAGATTGATCTATTTTACTAATTACACCAACAGTTCTGGTACCTGCAATCAACATAAGAAGATGCCACTTATCACTCAAAAACAAAACAGAACCTAAAAAAGAAAGGCACATAAGTATGGAAGGATGTGTAAACAGAATAAAAGAGAAGCATCTGATATCACTTTACAGATTTGATTTTCGCACAAGTAAACCTAATAAGGATCTTAGATAATTTCATAATCAGCCCAGAGAAAAAAAAAAGCAATGTTACTAGCCATTACCTTCTCCATCATATTCCTTGGCAACCCTGAGGGCCCGAGAATTTGCAATTTCAGTTGCTTGGGCTGCAGGAATGATAACTAGCAAAATCGCATCATTGTGCTGAGCGTATTCACTAACCTAAGCAAAGGACATTTCATAGATTATTGACATACACTGTCTGGAGCACTGTATTAAAGTAACATGAAATAGTTAAATAAATAAAACCAGAAAAAGGTTTTTTTTCATTTAATTCCAAGTATTGATCATTCTAATGATGAAAACTAGCTCCTTGTATTAGATGGAAGAGTATAAGCATTAAATATACTTACCAGAGACTCATCCATAATCCTTTGATCCAAGCCAGGCAAGTCTATCAATTTCAGGGGAGGCGCTGAGAACGAATCATAGAAAACACATAAGGTGAGCTAACAAAGAAATTGATTGGTCTAAAACTAGGTACAACAGCAACAGATTAAATGAATTCAGCTAACTGATCTCAGAATGTTATCAATAAGAGGAATTCTAGTCCAAGGAAAGAGGATCTCAACGCCCTATTATTAATCACCAGGACCAAGGATCTCGTGCTCAGGTACACTTCAATACATATTACTAGGACTCAAGTATGAGTGCAGCATGAATTTTCACACTGATTTCAACTGTTACAGTTTTAAGCCAAAATCCTGGTATCTTAGTCAGACAAATTATCTTAGGATAAAGCACAGAGTCAGAGTAACCATGTTCTTTAGAAAATTAGCAATGCCTCAAACAAGAATCTACCCTTAGGTAATACATTTATCGATGATAATCTTGTATTTTTAACAACTGAGTCTCAATAGCTCCAACAAACAGCATTATTAGCATAATAGCCATTGCACAAGATAACTTCAGATGATCCTTCATTTCCTTTACATCCTTCTGCAAATTGATGCTTCCATGAAAATTGTTTTGTACACTTCTAAAGGAAAAAATTCAAGTGGACATTTCATTTTCTACATTAATTAGTCTTCTGAAAGACACTAAACTAGTAAAAAAATTGTATCCTAGAAACCTATTGCATTAACTTAGACAATAATAACAATTATAAATCATGAACCAACCTGTACTTGTCCGTAGTCTCAAATATATTTCATCTCGGCTCTTGCCTGAGGATCCTTTACTCAGCCTTTCTTGTAAAGAATGCCGTAAAGCGCCTGCATACCAGCAGCAACATTAAAAGATAATAGCATAAAAGAATGTCTAAACACAACTCATGCAAGAAAACACATGTCAATTTGTCAACGATTTTCTCCATAAGAGCTCTACCATCACCATCAACTCTTCTGTCAAGTCTGTTTAATTTATAATCAGCTACACAAATAAATTTTGTATCTATCCTTAGGCATGTCCAACAATATCTAAAGCAGCAACAGTAATTAACGATACTCACTAAGTACATTGGATAATGAAATTTCAGGTGGGCGTCTTAAACTATGGTCACTACGGAATTTTTAAAACTATAAAGAGTTGATGGTAGCACTTAGGAGGCTAAGTTGGAACTGAACATTTACCATAAACTTAAGCAACAACAAGAGAGAGAGAGAGAGAGAGAGAGGAAAGGGGAAATGCCAAAACAGAATAAAATATGTACGAGTAACGATTAAACCAATCAACTAACTTGCGGAAACTGGCTGGGATTTATTGTCAATTTGCAAAATAATTGATTTGCTGCTCACAGAACTATCCCTCCGTAAGTCAATGCTTATAGGAGCCCGGGTAGCACCATTTTCACCAGTTGGCTGGACAGGGAAAACATAAATTCAGGAATAAAGATAGAGAATCATCTATTGGGTCTGATGGAAAAGGGAAGTAGCATCCAAAGAATAATACAGAACTTTCACAAATTAACTTACCAGAACAGGATGTCCAATTAAGCTGTTTAAAACTGCAGATTTACCAGCACCCTAACCAATATCACCACAAACAGAGAAAGAGATCAAAAAACAGTTCAAAAATTTACAGAAAATAGTAAAAATAAAGAGGGCCAGATTGTACAGTTGATAGTAAGTCTCATTTTCAACTGTCACTCGTGCCACAACCATGAATCAATTCCAAAAGAGAAATCAGTAAACCAGACAGCTAAGAGGAACTAGTATAATACAAGAAATTGTACTAAAATATATTATCATAAATGGTTCTTTGATGCAGATACACATAGACAGAGTGGCATGTAAAATTCCCTCCTCACAAAGTGATAATAAAAATAGTTTCATCTAAATACTATCCGCAATACAAGTAACCACATTTAAACTGATGGATTCAATTCCTGTTAACTAACAGAGGCCTTCACTAGACACAAAATAGAGGAAAATGTCCATGTAGCGAATTCCAACAAAATTGGGATTAATTTTTAGTTAGGCTACCGACCACTAATTATATTCAATTGATTTGAACCATTTTTACATCATTTATAAGAAGGATCTTTATTATAAGCTAATCAACTGTCACTGAAAGATAAAAACCAGAAACTTAAAAAAACATTAACAGATACAAAGATCTATTCACTTTAAACATAAAAATTAAAAACTTAAACCTAGTCCAAACTTTTGCAGCGCTAAATCCAACTTCAACCCACTGAATTGAATCCAATCAGTAGAAACAGACACAAGCATAGTTAAGATAGATAACTCACAACATTGCCAAGCGCAACAACATTTAGAAAAGTAGAATTCCGTTTAGAAGAGGAGCTTTGATTTTCGTCAACATCTTCATCAGCAAGCAAAGCCGCCGCTTGTCTCATGGACTCCGATAGCTGCTCCAACTCCTCGATCGCCTCCATTTCACTTCAAACAAACTAAAAGTCAAAGATCCGAAGAATCAAACGAACTAAAAGAGCCTAAACAGATCGAAATAATTTGACAAAACCTAGAATTTGACGAGATCTGATGGCGTGGAGAGAGATCAAAATATTCAAATTTCAACGATTTGAAAACAGAAGGGGAGAGGAAAGGAAACGAAAGGAAAGAGCGTGGTCAGTATTTCTAGAACCAAATGTTTATTTTGTTCACAAAAGGAAATATACACGAGGAAGAAGAAACCACTTTCTCTCTCTCTCTCTCTTTCTCTCTCTTTCACTTGCGTTTTGAATTGGCGTTTTTGAATTCTTTTCCAACAGTTTTCAATCTTCTTTTAACGCTTCTTTCATTTTTGAAAAATAAATAAAATAAATAAATATTTTAGCCTACTGTTGTTTTTTTCTCTTCAAACCTCACACTTCTGTTTTCCCCTACAAGTAATTAATTTACGTTGTTGTACTATCTGTAGTCACTATTTTTTTTTTATCTGCAACTGTGCTGTAATTATAAGCCAATAAAAATTAATCCATTCCCTTCAGTTTGGATTTGATTGTCCATTGCATTACATATTTCTGCAATAAAAACTAATATAAAATGAATTGATTCAATGGCGAATGAATTGATTCCGTTTGGACTTGCTAAAGTTCACTTGAGTTCATTGATTAATAAGGTAATTTGAAGTCATTTTGAAAGTGGTTTTCTTTATATTTTTTGAAACTCAAACTCATATTGTTAAATTGGGATGAGTAATTATAAGAATAACATTTTCTGAGCCATTGGAGTACAATTTGTATTGAGATAAATGTAGATATTTTTTATATATTTGTATGGATAAATATATTTAAGTCCAATAACTTATAAGATCATTCTTGTTGTATGGATAAAATAATAAGAACGTTCAATTTGCTCTGTGAACTTAGACGTGATATTCATTTTACTCAAAAATCGATTTTTTTTATCGCAACTTTGAAACACAAATGCTAAGAGCATTCGTTCTACTCCTACTTTTGTTCTCAAACTCAAAATTTTCTTTCCGTGGGTATTGTTATCTTCTTCAATTACATGATTTGAGCCTCCAATGTTGTGTTTGTTTTCTTTCTCTTTGTAGTTTAGTTCTTGCATTGTCACTTTCTCTTTCTGGCGTTTTTAGGTGGTTTTGAATCTTTGGGTTTTTGGACTTGATTTATTTTCTACTTTCCTCCATCTAGGTTTTGTTTACTAGATATAAATCTGATTAGAGCTTTATTTATTTGTATTTTTTTCCTTCTCTTTACTTTATCTTCTTGCTTATTTTCGCTCCAATAGCTATTAAAGATTTTAAATTGAGAGAACACCAAAAGTAAGGTAAGTGACATAAATAGGGATGGAAATAGTATGGATATTTTAGAGTTTTCACTTTGCTCCAATCCATTTTAAGAGGATATGAATTTGGAATGCATATGGTAGTGAAATTACTATCTGTACTTAATATGTGTAGTGTATGAGTATAAATGTAACGTCTGACTCTAAGCATTAAAAAAATTGTCCACTTTAGATCAAGCGGATTCCATCTCATACTAAATTCCAGAAGGTAATTCATTTTAGGATTTCTATCAAGCAAGCACGCTTCACCCTGAAATTCTTACAACTCTCAGCTATTCCATCAAAAGCGCTTTGATGATTAGTTTTTTTTATTCATGTGTCCTTCATTCCACTATCTTATCTGGTCTGCCATCCTCGAAGCTTGGTAGGAGCTCTTGCTCTACTTGTCCTCTTAGAATTGGTTTGTCAGGTTGGGATGTCACAATAGATCTTTGAATATCCATTATCAGTTGTCCGCTATATTAAATGGGTTCGGTTAGTAAAAATATATGTAAAAATTTAAACGGATTTTATACAAATATGCATAGTAAAAATTTAAATGGGTACGGATATTTTAAAATTCATGAGTATCCATTTTTGTTCCACTGTCTGCTTTGGGCCAAATCACTCAGGCCAACACAAATTTGCTCCTCGACTAGAACCCATTCATAGCTCAAAACACGTCTTATTAGTCTAAAGTTTGTCATTTTTTATGTACTTTACTTTCAGTTTGTACTTAGTTGATGTGGAATTCGCTTAGAGTGTTACAGTGATAAATTTTTTATATTTTTCATAAAAATAAAAAGACTAATAGCATAAAAAAACCTCCAAATTGAACAACTAGTTAATGAAATATCAATAATAACATTAACAATAATGAAACTATGTAAAAAATAAAATTACAATTGTTCTTAGTGAGTCTTCATGTCTTGATAACATAGCATAATAGTGTGTTGTTAATCTTGTCAAAGATTTATTTTTTTAATGTATGTAATCGAACAATCAATCATCCATTAATCTCTAATTCTATCATGTAATCGATGCTTCACAATTTTGATGGCAGAAAATGCAATCTTAACGGATGTTGTTGCAATAGGTTAGACCAATCCTAAAGTGATAAGCTTGTAAACCAACGGATACAAGATATGTTTCTTTGTTTTATTATTTTTCCAGCAAGATTATTAAATTCAATCACATTTAAGAACTCATAATTGCACTTTATATCAATGATAGAAGTCTCTAATTATCAAAAACAAAGTTGGAGCAGGGAGAAGTCAACAAGATAAAACTGAGCATGACTAAGCTTTTTCTTTATCACAATCAATAAATCGATCTGTTGGATCTAGACATAAAATACATATAAGTAACTCTATATATACTCTATCAAAACGACTATTAAGCTTTTGGAGTTGCAAATCTTTCATACCACAAAACAACATCATTTTGCAATGATGCGTGTTTGTCATTTTTTTCTGTATTACATCGAGGATGCCCTCAAACAACATATATATCCAGAACTTCTAAATTATGTTTATTGCAAAATAAATAAATTTCATTTAACAAAAAGTCTTATCCACAGTCTCTCAATATTTGAACCTGTTACTTATTTTAACCAAAGTCATCGCATTTATAATATCTTAATCCGTCCTTTACAGTGTATTTGACAGTTCCTAAACAATTCCTAGTATGTTCTCATCAAATGTAGACAAAATGTAATGTCAAACGGTTGTAATGAATTGCAAGCTTTAACTTTGTGGTCTAACTTTTCATTTTTTATCATAAATTCAAATACGTCAATAGTAGAAGAAAATATTTTTATTAAACTAATTAAAGTACAAAAATGTAAACCTCATCCTTTATCTCAAGTTTCCCTTTTTAAGTTCTTTTAGTATTTTAAAAAATAAAGACTCTATAAGCATATCATGTCATTTGTAAGAACCTCCTACAATATTCGCAACATTTATAATAATTAGTTCTTTTATGATATGCGTTGCACATTGACTTTACTTATTTAATTTTATTATTCATATAAAATTAAAATATAAACTCTTATTTAGATTAAAATAAATACAATGAATAATTAATATTGCAATTTATGTATATAATGAATTTTTTTAACATGACTTGTACCGTAACATCTAATCGAAAAAAAAATGATATTTCTGCTTCTTCCTTTAATAAAAAAGAATATAATTTTATTGTTAATTAATTATATAAAATCACTACAAATTTATATTTACTATAATGCAAAATATTATATAATTTAGCGATGCTATCACATTAATCTAAAAAATTAATACTTACTCCGCATAACCACAATATACGATCACTTTAATCTCCACATCAATTATTTTCATCGGATGAAGTTAAGCTGAAATTTTATCAGAATTGCTTAAAATTTTCAACTCCATGTGAAATCAATATATAAAATTATTGATATATAAAATCAATATATAAGCATATTAAACTCATCTTGCATATTACTTACCCAATCATTGCCTTGCTCATATAATCTATAAATGCTTAGCTTACGGTGGGCAAATAATATTTCAGTTGCTCTTTGTAATGATAAAATAGTAATGTCAGTCATATTTAGGTAAGACTACTGTACAGAATAAGTTTTTTCTATATCAATAAAGACAAAGGTTTAAGCCATTAGATTTGTAATTTATAATCAACCGTTGGATTCAATTTTTATCCAATTAACCGGTTATTGGCTATATAAGTGTATTTAAAATCTCTTTTTTTATTTTTCTATTAAATCAAAGAGACATTTTAACAAACACCTACAGTTCATGTAGTAACACCACAACCGCCAAATAAATAAACGGAGATAGTTAACTAACCTTAATTAAACAATTAAAAATGGCAATGGTCTTCAACTTCAATTCTTAATCGACTGATCCCAATGCTTTCACAAAAATCAGAAATCAAATGAGAAAGCTAATTTGCCAAGAGGTGAAAGGAAAGTGAAAGAAGTGTTTAGGTTATACAGATTTGAAGCAATTATTAGATAGGATTATGATCAACGTGTGATTGTACTATAGAGAATGAAAGGAAGTGAAATAAAATTAATTTCAGAAAATATTGATTTACTTAACAAAAAATCTATTTTAATCGGTAAACCAACCTATTATAGTAATAGTTAATATAAAATTTAAAACTTTTCTTTTTCCACATGTAAATATAAAAGCGTCATATTTACAATGCTAAAAAAACGCAAAATTTCTTAACCTTGCTCATTGACATGGTGAATGAAAACCGTTATTTGCTTTTCGGTTGATATATGACGGGCTTCGTCCATTAGAATAGAGCAAATAGACATTATAACCACGAAAAGCCAATTTTTCTTTATAATCTCTAAACTAATAGCCATTATACGACATTTTTAATCTCCATCCAACATCAAATCATCAAAAGGTGAGGAGCTTTAGATAGGAAAATTTGAAATCCATGGCTGACACATAGATTTTAGAGAGAGAAAACTTGAAATCCATGACTTAAATTGTCATAACTATGTTCACTCTAACAAAGCCAGCTGCCTGCTCACATGCCGGTCGGGGTAGTAGAATTCCATGCCGGTAGCCAAACATGGATCTGGGTTTCTGCATCATGTGGACTTCTTTTCCTCACATTGTCAAGATGTGACGGATTAGGTTTATTTATGTTGCACTATTTATTTATTTGATTTTGTTTAATGGGTTAGCTTAATTTTATTATAGTGATGAACATTTTTTTTATTTTTTTGATGGATATGCTAAATTATATAGGAATTTTGATCGTTTATACCTCTTATTTTATGGATTACCCAATGGCTTTGTGTTGGATGCCATTTCAAAGTCCTGGTGTGTCAAGGTTTTGGCTGACACAATGAACTTGTTACCACTTCTATTTGTTACTTTTGCATGTTACATTATATAACAAGGAATTTTATTTCTATATTTTCATTTTCCCATAATAATTAGAATTAATTAAATAAAACTTATAAAAATAAATAATAATTTTATATAATTTCATAATTATTTTTTAATTTTACTGGAAGCTCAATAAATTGCTCAGAAAACAATTATGGTAAATTATGGTAAAAAACTAAACTATCACCCGATTAATAATATAATATAATTTCATGCTGTTCCCACGCAACAGCCAGTGGTTATGTAGAACTACACCAACACTAAATTTATAATATATTTTTTTTTCTTCTATTGTGCAGCACATTTCAATTTTGGTATAAGAAAATAGAAAATAGATACAAATGCTGGGTTAAAAGGAAAAGTCTTTTCTCCTACGAAAGGTAAGCATGAACAACCATTCGTACTCTACTAACATAATAATTCAGTCGTATGCTCGCACGTGATACTGCTCCTTCCTAATTTTCTCAAGAACCCTTATATATCTACTTTGTTCATGCAGTACCAAAAAGAAAGTAGCAAGTGTATTTAGAAACCCATCTCAATAAGGATTGCAACTGCATACATAAATTATTATCCAGTACATTCATTCACAGGACCACAAGGGCTGGTGTACTTTCTATTGCACAACATTCGGATCCCTCAAAACAAACCAAGAACTCATTGCAGAAAGAACAATCAAGTCTCCCCACCAGAAACTACACATTTCCTTCCAAGGGAAGAGTATCATGGTTGCTTGTCACTTGCATTGTTGAGAGAGAGAGAAATAGATAGGGTAGTGGTGTGTCAGGGTGATAAATTGTCAAGCGACGGCAACTCCGGCAATGCGAGGCCGGGTTTCTGCTGCACCACTCTCTGGTATCAAGTCCAGCATGACTTTTCTTTTTGTCCCTGTCTTGGGTACAGGTGTTGGTGGCCTAGCATAGCTTCTCAACTTCTGAATGTCTTTTCCTTGAAGTGGTTTCTGTAGAAAATCTTCAGCACCATTTGCAAGACACCTGTAGAACACATAAAAACAATCAAGCACAGCATCCAGGAACCTTGTAGAACTACCATCATGTAAGCTACCATCACGCAAATCCCAGGCATCATGCATTTGTATTATGTAATCTACAGTATCATCATGAAAGACAACGTGATGAAATTATCAACAGATATATGCTTGGCTGGCATCAGGAGATATCAGCCTTCAAGTTGTAATCCAACATCCACATGTCAAAGATTAAGGTTCTTTATTTTTGGATATTGTTTACCTAAAGATGTTTAGTCCAAATTGAGGATATTCCAGTATTTGGTTGTAACTAGGGCTTATTTACTTTCACATGTTGTTCTGACTTTGTACAAGTTTCCTTAGCATGCTCCTCCAATCATAATGAATTGAATTGAGAAGGATTAAAATGGACTTGATTCATCTTCTTACATTCCAGCTGCTATTCCTCTTATTTCTTCTCTTCTTGTGCCTGGTTTCTTCTTATCTTTCTTCTCACATTTTACTAGTCTACATTTCCCATTTTAAATTCTCCTCTTATATGTCTCTTTTCTTTTCATTCTCCTTTTAGTTTCTGTTCTCCTCAAACACAATCTCTATTCTGTTTTTTCATCAATGAAACAAGTAGTTGAATATCCAGTTTAGTAATTTAATAGATCTGACATCATCCAATTAACTGCAGACAGCTGCTCAAAATTTTATCTTCGCTCCCTTGAATTTATCCATGACCTTAGTGAAATTTTCTAAGAAATGGATCCAAATACCTACATAAGTTCCTACCTCAATAGCAGCCCTGCAAAGCTGCATCAAGTTGCTAAATTTCATTTACCATTGCCGGATAGCTAAAATGGGAGAAGACTGCAAAATCTAACTGAGTGAGGAAGCATCAGGTCTGAACTAAAATTTAAGTTGGTCAATGGATCAATTCACTCTGATCACTACATTCTGGTCTATGTAAGGTCAAAAGTTTAGTAGAACATCACTGAAATTAGCATTTATACAAAAGAAAAAGAGTTTTGCACATTATTCCATTTATATCCATGCAACAACAGCAAAAAATGATCTGGCAAGTTATATTCTGGCGAAAAGACCTAAGATTTTGTAGATAATATCCATAAAATATGACTAACTTCAGGTAGTTCTAACCATGTTGCTCTAATAGAAAAAAGTAGAGAGAGAAAAATACCTCTTGATTCTCTGTGGATCATATTCAGATGATATTATCACAATAGGAATGGATTTCACATTACTATTCTCCTGGGAATCAAGAAAAAAGACTTGTTAAGAAAAGTTCATAAACCAGAACAGAAGAGTAATTAACATTAATTTGCAACTACACGACATCTGGATCAGTTGAAAACTTAAGCAATTGATTAAGAAAATCAAACACTTCAAATCATATATCAGAAAACTCTGATCCAGCGAGTTTCACAGATCAGATAAATTAGAAGCTAAAATTTGTGCTCGATACCCAAACAATCCATAACTTACTTTGATATACCATCATTAAGTCAATGTCCAAATTAAGAAAGAAACCGAGTTAGAAGTAGGAAGGGGAGATGGGGTGGTGGCAGAATATATGTGCCAGCCTTTACCTTCACAGCCATGAGAAGATCATAACCATTCATCTCAGGCATACAATAGTCAGTAAGGATTATGTCAACCTTTTGGTCCTGCAAAAAGGTGAAACAATGGATGTCATAAAACAATCTAGAAGTGAACTTAAAAATACTCTTAAGGCAATTTTATATAGTTAAATGCAGTAGCTATAATTTCTCTAGAGAACACCCATAAAATGGACAATAAAAACAAAAGATAAAGAAAAAAGAGTCTCCCTCTCCCCAAAAAAATAATTAAGAAAAAAACAGAAAAAGAGGAGACAAACCATGCTAGACACAACATTCTAGATCAAATAAACAAAAGTAATAATCCATTATCAAAAATCTAGTTATCAAAGTACTTTTCCATGTTCACTAGTCCTTCTAGATAACCAATAATCACCAAATTGAACGCAAACCAAGAAATAGCAGTTCTAAACCCTTAAATCTCCTGAGTAGAAAATCCTAAATTGAAAGCAACGTTACAAACCTAGAAGGGAAAATTACAAGAAAATCTAAATGCTCAAACTTAGGAGTTAAGTTGAAAATAGTCCCTAAATCTGCTTTCTCCTTTACTTCATCAATCATGCTCTGTCTTTTTATAGCAAACCCAAAATTATCTTTTTGATATAGAATCAATAGAACAGGTCATGCACTTTAATGTGTGGTAAATAAATTTTGGTCTTTATGCAAATCTTTCAAGTTCAAAACTCAAAACATTTCAAAAGGGAACATAGTTTTTGTTTGAGCTAATCTATCAGATTATCATCTCATTCTTTATACCAAACTCTCTTTCTTAATCTCTTTAGAAACAAAATTAGTACCATCTTCATTGCTCATCCATTTACCAAGCATTGGTGAAATAAACATGTAGCATTCTTTATATTGCTTCAAGCCCTCTACACCAATCCAGAAAAGGCTCATAGTTCATTCATGAATGCAATAATCAGAAATCATTTAATGGTACAAGTTAGAAGCAAGAATATCTTCGTAAAAGAAATAGAAAAAGAAAAAAAGATAATTACACAGTATATTTCAAGCAAAACGCAAAATATGCTGCATAACATGAAGCAAACTGTACCCCCACCAAGGCACCAACCACCACCATGACAAAAAAACTTTAGTCATTTATAACCAAGAAGTGGGCACTCCATTGTCAACAGTATACTCAACAGCATGCTATAAAACTAGCATTATGGGCCACATAATAGAATCAACTTAGCACTATCCTAAAAGGTAAAAACAAAAAAGAAAACTCATTCAAGCAATAATTGCTTCTTGTTTCAAAATTAATTATTAGCTAAACAAAGGTTCAATTCAATTAGCTAAAGCTTATTACTACAATAATAACTCTACTATTAATTCGAATCAACACATTTAAATATTGATTTCAGATTTCAATTGCTGGTCATACATATAACAACAAATTAAAGGAATTACTTACATTATAACTAGATTTCTCCGCTTTATCTTTACTCAATCCAAGAACCTCCAATGCCTTCTTTCCACTATCAACACTAGTAACTGGATTTGAAAATCAATAAATACCCATTTCTAATCTCAAATTTCATGAATTGATTATTAAAAAAAAAGCCAAAAAAATGCAGAAAAAAGAAAAACCTTTAAATGATGACGTTTTAAGAAGCTTCTCCACAATTTTCCGGTCAAGAAAACAGTCGTCAACGGCCAAGACATGAATAGGACTGCTACTGGAATCACAAGCACTGCTCTGCTGCTTCTGCCACTGCAACGTCTCCTTCTCCGCCTCCTCCCCCATGACCGGCTCAGCCAGCAACCGGTGCGAAACCCCTAAGAAGAGAAAAAAGAAGTGACACGAGTAAACGGGAGTTATTTTTATAGAGTTATATACACATATAATAGGATGAGGAGGAGGAGAAGTGGAAAGTGTTCGAGAGTTAAGTAGGTGGAACGAGAGAGGGGAAGGAGAAGTGTTCGAGTTATAAGCAAGAGTGGGGTCGAGAGTGAAGATAGGAGAGACAGTGAGGGTTTGCCGAGAGAAGAGAAGAGAGTGGTGGGGGGAAAAAGCGATACTTTCATTAGATTTTGCTGTCGGGAATCTTTTGCTCTGGACCGTCACTCACCTGATCTTGACATATTCCTGTCCCCATCTTCCTCCAACGTTTTATTTCTTTTTCTTTTTCTTTTGAAAGTAAAATTTATTTTATTTTTTAATACTTCACATTTTAGATTTTTAGAAATAGTAGTTAGGGTGGCTTTCTAATATTCTTTTCATTATTAATTAGAATTAAATTAATTATTTTAAAATAATTAAGTATTTATTAAAATATATAAAAATTACTTTTAATTTTTTTAAAAGAATATTTTTACTTTTTTTAAAGAGATAAATTTCTTTATATTAATTACGTACTCTGATAAAAACAATTTTATCTTGCTAATCTGATCTGATTGGTCTTCTTACTGATTTTCAATCTTTCATTTGATTTAAAAAAAAAATGAACTACAATCCATAAAATTGATAGATTCTATCTCAATTCTACTATTTTACAAGAGAGAGAAATGTATCATTAGAGGTGTGATTTTCTTAATTATGTCGTGTAATACCCCGAAATTTTTATTTCGAAATATTTTTATTTAAATTTAAATTGTAAATTATTAGCCAATAATATTACGCCACGTAATATTATCGGGACCGAAAATCATTTTAGTTCGCCCAAAAATTTATCGAGTAACCGTTAATCGAATAAAAATCGGACCAATATTTTTTTTATTGGACCAAATTAATTTAAATTAGACCTGAGTCGGATATTTTTAAAAAATATTGTGCGTTATTATTTTTTTCTCTCCGATAATCTATTTGGACGGTTTGTTTTTATTTAATAATTTTAAAACTTTATTATATTTTTTTATTTTCTTTTTCTTTTTTCATTTTATTTCTTTCTTTTCTTTCTTTTCTTTTCTCTCTTTTTATTTCTTCTCTCCTTCTTCTTCACCGACACCTCCTCTCAACCCTCACTCTCTCTTTCTCTCTCACTGCCTCCAGCCACCATCTCCGGCTTCTCTTCCCTGCGCCGACCACAGCGCCACAAGCTTCACTGGCCACGCCAGCACAGCTCTAGCTCTCCTTCTCTCTTCCTCTTTCTCTCTCCCTGTCGTTCGCTGTCTCTGTCTCTTCCTCTCTGCGATTGCCGGACCGCCACAGCCAACCACAGCAGCTCCTCCTCGCGCGACCCAGCTCCTCCTCCCTCCTCCATCGCGCGACTGACCCAGCTCCTCCTCTCTCCTCTTCGCGCCACCTTTTCCAGCGAGCTCCAGCAGCTCTGTCCCTTGCATCACGCCGCCTTGAGCCACCATCTGCTCCTCTGCGCGACCTTGGCAGCAAGCTCAGCTTGCAATCGGCCACCGTCTCCTTCTCCTCCGATTCAAGGATTTATCGGGAATTTGACATTTATTGGGTATTAATTTTATTATTTTCAGAATTTATTCAGTTAAATTTTTTATTAATTAGTTTGTTATTTTAGAATATTTGGTTGAATGATTTTATTATTTGAATGGTGATTATTTTGGTTAGTAGATTAATTTGTGAATTATATATTGTTTGGATGAATTTTAATATTTGAGGAATAATTGTAGTTGATTAGTTAATTTTTAATAATTTATTAGGTAGTTGAATTTTAATATTTATGGTTAATTGTTAGAATTTTGATTATTTGATTTTATTATATTGTTAGGTAATTGATTAGTTAATTTTTAGTATTTTAGTTTGAATTTTAGTATTTTGAATGGGTAATTAGTTAAATAGAGTGAT